>CAUYTI010070664.1:0-23816 GCA_963575145.1 Galago senegalensis | reverse complement strand
GTAGGGCTGTGTACATTAGATATTTTTTCTTCCATTCTTGTGATACTTTGCTAAGAAGAACATTTTCCAGCTCCATCCATGTAAACATGAAGGAGGTAAAGTCTCCATCTTTCTTTATGGCTGCATAGTATTCCATGGTGTACATATATCACAATTTATTGATCCATTTATGGATCAATGGGCACTTGGGCTTCTTCCATGACCTGGCAATTGTGAATTGGGCTGCAATAAACATTCTGATACAAATATCTTTGTTGTAATGTGATCTTTGGTCATCTGGGTAAATGCCCAATAAAGGAATTGCAGGATCAAATGGCAGGTCTATTTTTAGTTCTCTAAGTGTTCTCCAGACGTCTTTCCAAAGGGAACGTATTAGTTTACATTCCCACCAGCAGTGTAGGAGTGTTCCCTTTTCTCCACATCCATGCCAGCATCTCTGGTTTTGAGATTGTGTGATAGGGGCTAATCTCACTGGAGTTAGGTGGTACCTCAGAGTAGTTTTGATTTGTGTTTCTCTGATGATTAAGGATGGTGAACATGACTTCTACTTTCATTCCATTGTATTTAGAAATGATACTTTGTATGACTTGAATATTTTTATATTTATCCGGACTTGTGTTGTGGCCTAGAATATGGTGTTTTTTGATAAATGTTCTGTGTGCCCTGGAGAAGAATGTGTTTTCTGCTGTTGAGTAAGTAGTGTTCTATAAATGTCAGTTAGGTTTTGTCAATAGCATTGTCCATGTCTTCTGTGTTCCTTACTCATTTTCTGTCTACTTCTAACAATTATTGAGAGATGAGTTTTGAAATCTCTGAGTATAATTGTGGATGTGTCTGTTTCTCTTTGCAGTTCTATTGGTTTTGTTTCGTGTATTTTAAAGCTTTGTTATAAGGTACTTAAATGTTTAGGATTATTTCCTTCTGATGAATTGACCCCTATATTATTATGAAATGATCTTTATTCCTGATAGTATGCTCTGCTCTGAAACCTACTTTGTTTGATATTATGGACATTACAGCTTTCATTGTTAGTATTAACATGATATACTTTTGAATTTCAAAAGTGTTTTCATCCTTTGAATTTAGAACTATTTGTGTCTTTCTATTTAAAATGGGTTTCTTTCAGACCACATATAGTTGGGGCTTTCTTTGGTTGCCAATTTGATAATCTCTGCCTTTTACTTGGGGCATTTAGACCATATAAATTTTATACATAGGTTACTATGAAAGTTTTGAGACAGTGATATGGTCCATTATTTCACTTCCAAGAGACACAGTTGACAGCTTCCTTTCTGATTCACCTGTGCAAGTTTTAACTTAACTGGCTTATTAGTGTTGCTAGGGGGGCTTCATTTGTTTCCATCTATTTGGATTTTACATTTTGTGAGCAGGAACTGTGTCCACCAATTGTACCTAGAATCCTAGCAATATAAGGCACCCAGTACATAATGAGTTCTAGAAAAGTCTATTGGAAGTGTTTTAATAATTTGGCTAAATGACAACTGTAGTACTTTTTATTGTCTGACTTGTGACTACAGATCTGTAGTGATCTATTTTCTTGTCATTCCAGTGGAATGGCACTTTGGGAAAATCATGAAGTTGTATATTTGTGCTAGATGGGAGCTTCTTAACGCTCTCAGGAATTAAGTATGTTGTGTACTATATTGATATTAATAAAGGGAAATGAAAGTTGATGTGGAAACTGATAAAGAACTTGAAACAAGTCTTTTTCTACTTCATTGGTAAAGTTCTACTTTGTGTCATCTCTGAAGTAATTTCCATTGGGACACTTTAAGGAACAGTGTTTATCTTTCATTAGTTTTAAGTCATATAGCAATTTATGAAATGGTAGCTTGGGGTCTTCAGAGTTTAATGTTTTGAATATGATTAGTTTATCACCCTGGGAAAATGTTAACTACATGGAAAAATAATGACAAAATGTAACTTGCTAAGAGGATTTTCACTTAAAACCTTATTAACTAGCAAATCAGAATTTTGTTTGAAAAATTGAAATTTATTAGAAGACTATTCATCTCTGTCTTTATTTAGAGCAATAATTTCTCTAATCACTTATAAAATTTAAAATGTCTAGAAAATTAGAATCACAAATATATATATATATATGTATATGTATGTATGTATGCATGTATATACACACACATATTTGGAAACTCATGTTAAAATTTATTGAAGCACAAGTCAATGGCAGTGGTTGCTATTTTGGGATTTTTCTTTCAGTGAAAGATGTCATGTATATCTGCCCATTTATGGGAGCAGTGAGTGGAACCCTGACAGTGACGGACTTTAAGATGTACTTCAAAAGTGTAGAGAGGGTGAGTTTTTAAAAGTGTGCTTTATTTTTAAAAACACTTCGGAACACTAAAAGAATCAAGAAAATTCCCTAACATCCCATCACTCTGAGATAGCCAGAGGGTGAGTTTTAAGTTGTGCACATTTGCACACAGATTTTGTATCTTGAGAAAAAGGCTTTTGAGGTACCACTTAACCTGGAGGGGAAATTTCATTGTACTCTCAGTATATACTTCATAAAGCATGCAATAACTCAGACTTCAGTTTATGGGCTGGGACAGAGAGAATTCAAAGTAAACAAATATGTTTTGTAACCTAGCAAAGACTTATAAAATATGAAAACTCAGTTGACTGACATTGATTTAATGCATTAATCTTAATTTTAAACCTAGGATCCACATTTCATCCTTGATGTTCCCCTCGGAGTGATCAGCAGAGTTGAGAAGATTGGAGCACAGAGCCATGGAGACAATTCTTGTGGTATAGAGATCGTGTGTAAGGTATGATCCAATCACAAGTGAAAACTAAACCCAATCAGCTCAGAACTTTTTCTGACTCATTATTCATGGTCTTTGGACAGTAGACTAATTTGTAGTGTTAGTAACTCAGATGATTTTAGGACAGTGTTCCTTTCAGATCTCATATCAAATTCAAATCATTGTGTAAACCCTTGAAGTAACCTTTTGTTTTCTGTTGAAGTATAGTCATCACTCACCATTCGAAGGTTGGGAACCTGTGACCTTAAGGAAACAAGTGGCCTTCCTGGTCCTTCAGTTTGGTCTTTTGAATGAATCCAACTTATACATAGTCCTTTAATTAAAGGTACAACAGAGAAAGATGAAGCTTTTCTTGTCTTCTTTGATGCTTAAAAAAGAACAATCTTGAAATCAGGAAGTTGCAGATTCCCTACCCTTTATAATGCTTGGTACAATGTAAATGCTATGTAAATAATTGTTAGACTGTATTGTTTAGGGAATAATGACAAGAAAAAAGTCTATACATGCTCAGTACCAATGCGACCATTCGTTCTTTTCTAAATATTTTCCATCTAGGGTTGTTTGAATCCACAGATGTAGAACCCATGGATACAGAGGGCTGAGTGTTTTTCTAATTAACCTGGACCTCAGTGCTGACATTATTTGGTACAGCTCGGAGAAATCAAGTGGAAGCAGAGATCAATATATTTTTCCAGTTTGTTGTAAGACTATTCTTCAGAACAGTGGATGGTCAAAGACTTCCTAAAGGGACAGCAATATTCTATAAATCTGTTATTAAAAATGCAGTTAAATTTCTTAGCATACGTTGGAATTGCCACCTTGAGCTGCACTTATTTTTGATTTTGTATGTACCTTTCCATTAATAATTTAATTAGAAATGTGTGATTACTTTAATCATGAAGTCATTTAATACTCTTACTGATGTGTTTTATTCCTAATGACTCCAGCTCATGTAATATGATTTACTAAAAACCCTACCTAAGATGGAGCCTGTGGCTCAGTGAGTAGGGCACCAGCCCCATATACCGAGAGTGGAGGTTTGAACTCGCCCCCGGCCAAACAACAGCCAGGCATTGTGGTGGACACCTGTAGTCCCAGCTACTCCAGAGGCTGAGGCAAGAGGATTGCCTAAGCCCAAGAGCTGAAGGTTGCTGTGAGCTATGACACCATGGCACTCTACTGAGGGCAACAAAGTGAAACTCTGTCTCTAAAAATAAAATAAAATAAAAACCCTTCCTAAAAGACCAGGAAAGAGATCTTTCCTGAAGAATCATTAAGTCTCCTTCCAAATTTTGGGTTGGGATTCCTGCCTATCTCTTTGCTTTGATCAAATCTCTTGAGGAGACATCCCTCTAATTGTATTACAGCACACTTGAATCCTACTTTTCAGAGAACATTTCACTCTTCCTAAAAAGATTTAGGAATCTTTTGGCTTCCTAAACTCATATTAGGTACTATGCAACACTTGTCTCCCTTAGTAAATTGGAGTTGGCCTTCTCAGATAGGGTTCCACATGTAGAATAATGACAAGCAGTTACAGAACTTAAAGCAGAGGGGTGACTTGATTAGTTCTACAATTTTGAAAAATGTTATTCCCCTTCTCATTAGTCTTGAGTGGCTCCCTGTTATCCTTAGGCCGCTGGTTCTCAACCTGTGGAACTGTATTAAAGGGCCGTGGCATTAGGAGGGCTGAGAACCCCTGCCTTAAGCTAAAGGAAAACCTCCTTATCCAGGCCCAACATTTCTGGGCCTGACTCACTTTCCTCTGCAGCCTCACCTTGAGCTGCCCTCTCCTCATTCTTGCCACCCTGGTCATGTTGGCTTTCCTTTAGTTGTTCATGTTCCTCTCCTGCCCTTAGCCCCCATCCCTACACATCCCAGGATCTTTGTACATCGTCTTTCTGTGCCTTGTAATGCTTTTCTCTTGGCCATCTTAAGTCAGCTCAGCCAGCTATGGAGGTGTCTCTGTGTAGCTTGGAAGGAGAGCCTGGTAGGAAGTTATGTTGCTTAGGCAGGTGTCCTGTGACTGTTTTACAAAGATATTTTTATGGCTGGGTAAGATTTTCTAACAGCTCCCTTAAATGTTTTCTAGCCTAGAATTACCAAGGCCATGCCTCCCAGCCCTCTCAGATCATGCCTAAGAGCCTTGCAAGGCATAGGGTTATTTTTTTTTTCTGTTGAGAAGGAGGACAGGGGAATTTATGACTTTGCTGACATAGGAGGAAAAATGGCAGACGGTTCATCTCAAAATACCATTTTTTCCTCAGGTTAATTTTTTTTTAACAGGTCATACACAATTCAAGAAGTACAGAAGCTGTCTATGATTAAAAAAATAAATGTTCTGCCCAAGACCCCCAACCACTCTGTTCCACTCCTTGTAGGCCCCCACATTACAATGTCTAATGTACCCTCCACAGGTACACTAAGGATTATCTGTGTATGTACACTCTTTTTTGTAAGTAAAAATGGTAATATATTATGTATACTCTTCTCCTTCCTTTTTTCCCTTGACAATACATGTTGGAAGTTATTTCTGTCAGTATGTATAGAGTTGCTGCTTGTTTTTGGTGTTTCTTTAAAATTCCATTAGCTGTGCTGTAGTTTATGTAACTCACCCCTGTTGGTGGACATTTAGGTTATGCTTATTCTCTTGCTGTTATTAATAATATCACAATAACTTCACTTCTCAAATTGCTTTAATTTGTAGTCATATTTATTTTCACATTTCATATAATGTTAAAGATGATGAGGCTTTTGTGTTTAACAGGGGCATAAATTTTAAAAGGTGGGGGTGTGGACACTACACTCAGAACATTGTGGAAGAAATCACACCATCAGAGCTGGCCTGGGGGATTGTTCCTGCTGACTTGTACTTGGGCTTTGGGCCTTCGGTTTGCATTAGGGACAGCGTAATATGTCTATTAGGATGTCACCCAGGGCTACAGTCTACATGATACAGAGTCCTTTTTATGAGGACACAGGGAAGAAGCATCTGCCACGTTTCTATTTTATGGATGGTGTGAATTCTATAACTGACTCTTTCAGCAGCTTAAAAAGCACAACTGATTCCATGGCACACCTTTAGCAAGTAAGTGACCAGGACTTGATGGTACAACTTTTGTATAAGAACCTTATTTTTGGTTCCATTTGCTAAATTTTTCCCTGCACATGTCCCCTTCATTCCAGTTTCCTCAAGTTTTTTTTTTTTATTATTGCAGGTATTTTTGTTAAATTATCTTTTGTTAGTTGGAGCAAGGTAGACTATAAAATAAGAAATATTATATTAACCTATTTATATTGTGGTGTCTGGCTCCTAGGTGCTCAATACATTGAATAACTGAGTTTTGCTAATTTGTTTAACAGGATATGAGGAACTTGCGACTCGCTTATAAACAGGAAGAACAGAGTAAATTAGGGATATTTGAAAACCTCAACAAACATGCATTTCCCCTTTCCAATGGGCAGGTAAATACACCAAAGTAAACCTGGTTTTGCTTGTATTTTTTTGAGGGGGGGGGAGTCCAAAATTTTATGTTTAATTATTCCTTTTTCCAGAAACCTCTTCATTTCTTTTTTTACTCTGTGGGTAAATAATATTAGAATATTTGGATTTTTTTAATCCTGTACAGTGATTAAGAAAAGCTGCTAATTTGCTGCTTCAAAATTAACAGAAAATAAGAATTTTAATACATTCAACTCTTATCAGAATTAAAAGTTCTGTTATTGGGTATGTGATATAAAAAAGAGATACTGACGTGTATTTTGTTGTTTTTATATCCAGGCACTATTTGCATTCAATTATAAAGAAAAATTTCCAATTAATGGCTGGAAAGTTTATGATCCAGTATCTGAATATAAGAGACAGGTAAAGTATGTTGCTTATCGAACTGAAAATATAACTTCTCCATTTCCCAGTGGCTTCTTCTCCCTGTGCCAGACCTTTGACTCTGTCACTCCTTGTTCATCCTGTTTCCAGAGGTGAGAGTCAAAGACAAGATTTAAAAACCAAATCTAAAAAAAAAAAAAAAAAAACCAAATATGCCAGATGGTTTTTATTAGCTGTTCTGGTAAGGAGTTCATGAACCTCTAATTTAAGTTAGAATTGAAGCCTGTGGTGTAATCATTAGTGGTACGGCATTCCAGCTTTAAGTCATCCTAGGAATATCTTATTTTCATGACATTTAACCTTTGTTTCTACCTTATATTTGTTTTATAATGTTTTATATTACTTATTTTAGACATTTGTGAGACATAGCTGTGTTTCTAAAGGACTTTCAGGTGTGTTTTCCAGAATAACACTAAACTCATTGCTTATAGAAGACAAGAACTATATAGACCAGGGATTCTAGTGTACAATTTTCATGTGTTAGTTTGGTTTGAAAATTCTTATGCTTCATTAGAGTTTTGGAAATGTCTGCAAAATAGGTTATACCAGGCAAAAATTTAAAATATGAACTTAAAGTAAAAACAACAAATTATAAATGGATTTTCATGGAAAATAAGATTTGGATATGGTTGGTGCTTAGTGTATTTTCCCCCTTCTTTCCTTTCCAACAACGTGTAGGGCTTGCCAAATGAGAGTTGGAAAATATCCAAAATTAACAGTAATTATGAGTTCTGTGATACCTACCCTGCCGTCATTGTTGTGCCAACTAGTGTAAAAGATGATGACCTTTCTAAAGTGGCAGCCTTTCGAGCCAAAGGCAGAGTCCCTGTAAGTAATAAATACTGTCATTGAAATAGAAACATATACTGTGTTAGATATAATATGGAAAGGTGTAAGACTGAAAAGAATCTAGTGAATAAAAATAGAAAGTAGAAAAATAAGCTTTTAAACGGAACATATCTTTGATTTTCAAGAAATATGTAATTTTATAAGCAGTCAGCTTGTTATGACTCCCCTTCATCTGATTTCCTATTACTGAGTACAGGGGTAACATAAGTCATGCTTTCGAAGTGCGATAGAGAATGACAGGAGGGGTAAGAGAGCACACTGCTGTGTTACCAGTCGACATTGCTGGTTTTCTTGAATCCTCCTAGAGAAGCATCCTTTTATAGGCGCAGAGTGGAATCTTTGTCTGCATGGGAGGAGTGCTGTTAATGAAAGTCTTAGCAGCCAAGCATTGAGTGATGGTTTGAGCCCAGAGTTTGCATCTGTGTAGTCTTGAGTCACTTGGCCACTGGAGGAAAGTAAGAGTTTTGGTAGCAGAGTTTGAAATTTTCTAAGATACTATATATTCATTTTGCCCTCATCCTGCCACATGTTATTGTTGAGACATAAAGATGCTTTTTTAAATTAGCAGATGATAAAACTGGTCAATCAAATAGGAAAGGGGCTTGATTTTAATAATAGTTTGCCTTATGTTTTGTTGTTTTAGAATCATAGACTTCTAAAGACAGAAGCAGATTTTTAGAGCTAACTTAGACTTGTTTCAACATGACCAAATGTTGAGTCCCATGGCCACTTTACTGCTATGATTGGCCTCCCTCTCCTGGGAGGAAAATATTCAAAAGAGACTCTGTTTGAGAAGGGAATTTGTTCTTCCTGCCAAGTAATTAGAGCATGCATTGCTTAAAGAACTCTACTAATACTTGTTGTTTAAAAACACTAGGTGTTGTCATGGATTCATCCAGAAAGTCAGGCAACAATTACCCGTTGCAGCCAGCCACTTGTGGGTCCCAATGATAAACGCTGCAAAGAGGATGAAAAGTACTTGCAAACAATAATGGATGCGAATGCACAGTCACACAAACTTGTCATCTTTGATGCTCGACAAAACAGTGTTGCTGATACCAACAAGGTACTTTTCAACAACATTGCAGAAACAGTGTATATTTTCATATGTACTATTTGAACTTGCATTCCTCACCACCTGCAGGAAATTTGAAGGAGTCCAGAGCTGGTATATACTCTGTGGGCTATGTTGGTGTCTCACATGGGTTGGGATGGTGTCTCTTTCATTGCTTCTCTACAATCCTGTCTGCTGAATCAATTAAGCAAAGATGTACAAAGGGAATTATCATCCTAGGATTAAGTATTTTAATGAAATAATTGTGAATAATTTAATAAATATAGTGCTACCTTGATTAGTTCTTGTTAGGTGTGAAGCTCTTTTAGCATGGAATCAGCCACGTGAAACTGCAAAGATATAAAGTTCCCATAAATCACATAGAGCACTGGTACCTAAAAAGGTGACAAGGAGATGTGATCCAAGCACCTCTGCAGTCAGCTCCCATTTGCTCTTCACTGGCTGCAGGGGTATGGTCCTTTGTATCTAGCAAAATCTATGACATCAGGCCTGCAATACCTGCTGTCCAAATAGGAAAAGCTCTGATTTGTGTCATTCCTATTTCCCATGACTTTCTGACAGTGCGTTGTAGGTAGGCATTTGGCAGCCAGAGGATGTCGCCCTCCCCTTAAGTAACTTCAGGTGTTAGGAAGGTAACCACAACCCTTCCCATCTCAGGCCTATTTATAAAATAACACTCGGGTAGCACACATATCATGAGCACCCAGTAGGGGTAAGGTGCTGGGGCAATATAAACACCAGGTAAGTGGCTTCCTATACGAGGTCTAAGCTTGATGAACTGAAGGAGCTGGTGGGGAATGGCTAGCCCCGTAAGTTGGGGGAGGGGGCTTCACAGAGGAGATGCCATTTGAGTGGGCTTCTCATGGTCAGTGGCAGAAATGGGCAGTGTGTTCTAGGCAGCATGAGTACTTGTCCAACTATGTGGCAAGGCATGTCATACCCAAGGGTGGCAAGAAAGAAGATGTCTAAAGGTGTGGTCACCCCTCTCTCTATGGTCCCCATCAGCACTGCTTGCAAATCCAACTTAGTTTCTCTTGTCAGCTTGTTCCTTTTCTTTCCTCAATGATTATGGCATTTCTGACAACAATCTCCAATAAGCCAACCTCCTCTACCTTTCCCATCTGGCTCTCAGGAGATGCCATTGTCTTCTACTTCAAAGAGCAAACAAACCATCAGACATGTACTTGGCCATCCTCCATCGGTACTAGAATACCTGTGTGTGCTAGACTCTGCTACCGCTAGGGATCATTGTGGCCAACTGTTCAGCTTAGTAGGAGAGACACATTAAACAAGTAGCTGCACAAATTCTCATGTGTTTGTCCACAGTGGTGTGAAGGAAAATAAAGCGTGCTCAGAGAGGGTACAGGAGGAGCCTGGCTATTGGCAATGTGAACCCAGGCAGTCACTTCATCCCTTTTGATTGGGAGAGCCTCATCTTTCAAGTGGGAATGGCAGTGTTACCTACTTAGTGGAGTAGATGTGAAGATTAAATGAGGAAATACTGTAACAGGCCCAGAACAGTGCCTGTCCTTGAGAAAGCATTTGGTATTGATCTCAGAGTGGCCCACTCCATTTTCTTGACTTTCATGACATCATACCCTGAATTTCTCTCACTCCCAGCCTGGCCTCTTGGTCTCCTTCACTAGTTCCTCTTCTCCTCTTCCAGGACTCTTTGCTGCTGTACACAATCTGTCCAGGTCATCTTCTCTGCTAACATAATTTTAAACACCATCTGTGTACTGAGTTTGATACCACACTTTCCATACTGCTATGATTCCTACAAAGGTTGAGACTGATTTCTATCCCATTGTATGGTTGACATCTCCACTTGGCTGTTTCTAAGGTCACAAACCTTCAGTGTATTCCAACTGGCCAGGGTGGCAGGGTGGTGAAACCCCTTGGCTTTGGAATAGGTTACATGTGCATTTTCCTCCAAGTTCTGCCACTGAGTGCTCAGTAAAACCGTGAGCCAGCTACTTCATCTCTCTCTGAGCCTCAGGTTTCTCTTCTGCAAGATGGAAAGTAACACCAGTATCCCCTGTCAAGGGTTGGGTGAGGATTAAAATTGAAGTGAGAATAATGCACTGAAAGGACTCAGCATGCAGTACACAATTCTGACAAGCCCACTACTCCTGCAGTCCAGGGGGCTGCCTGGGTATCTGGCCCAGAGGGTGAATGGTGGTGCCACTTACTGAGATGGAGAAGACTGGGCAAGGAACAGGGAAGGGGGAAGATGGGAGACAGTTTCCTGAGGCTGCCATGCAAATTACCAGAAACTTGGTGGCTTACAATACCAGAAGTGTGTTCTCTCATAGTTCTGGATACCAGAGGTCCAGAATCTGGCAGAGGTATGCTCCCTTTGAGGGTGCCAGGGGAAAATCTATTCCTTGTCTCTTCCAGCTTGTGGTGGTTACACCAGCATTCCTAGGTGTGTAGCCACATCACTCCAATCTCCACCTCCATCTTTTCATGGCCCTCTCTTCCTCTGTGTGTTTCTGTGTCTCCTATCTCTTCTAAACATACTTATAGTGATGCAGTCAAGATAATCAGGGATTATCTCTTCATCTCAAGTCCTTGACTTAATCACATCTGTGAAGACTCTTTTTTGTTGTTATTTTGCAAATAAGGTCACATTCTCAGTTGGCAGGGATTTGATGTGGATATTATTAGCAGGTGGCCACTTTTCAGGCTACCATAGGCTTCGTCAGTATGTCCCCTTTGCTCCCTATGTCTGGTAGGTCATTACTATGTCAGTCTTTCCTCATCTCTGTATCCTTCCTGTCACTGCCAGATTCTAACAAATTATAAAACACAAGAAAAGCCACATCCCTAGAGGTGATCTTCAAAATATTCATCACGGCAAAGGCAGTTAATTGTGTTGTATTTTGTGCAGAAGAGATAGAAGCAGGACACCAAATTGCATGTCTGAATGATTTTAACTATGGCACCATATGTGTCTAGGAAACAGATAAGGCTATTATCTAAGCCCCCATTGGCATTCTGTGTATGTATAAGACTGTTACCTGAATTAGAGATAGTTTGACTTCTTCCTTTCTAATCAGGATGCCTTTCATTTCATTAACTTGCCTGATTTCCTGACAAGAACTTCTAGTGCAATGTTGACTCACAGTGGTGGGAACAGGCATCCTCATCTGGTTTATAATCTTAGGGGGACAACTTTCACCTTTCACCATTAGGTGCACGATTAACTATGAGTTTCTCATAGGTGCCCTTTATGAGAGTAAAGGATGTTCTCTTCTATTCCTGGTTTGTTGAGTGTTTTTTTACAAAAGGGTGTTGACATTTGTCAAAGACCTTTTTTGCCTTAATCGAGATGATCATATGGTTTTTTTCTCTTCATTCTGTTAATGTGGTTTATTACATTGGTAGATTTTTATGGGTTGAACCATCACAGTGGGTTGGATAATGTCTTCCAAAATTTCTTTTTCTTCTTTGAGACAGAGCCTCAAGCTATCGTGCTCTGTAGAGTGCTATGGCATCACAGATCAGAGCAACCTCCAACTCTTGGGCTTAAGCAATTCTCTTGCTTTAGCCTCCCAAGTAGCTGGAACTATAGGTGCCCACCACCATGCCTGGCTAATTTTTGGTTGTAGTTATCATTTCTGTTTGGCAGGCCTGGGCTGGATTTGAACCCACCAGCTCTGGTGTATGTGGCTGGTGCCCTAGCTGCTGAGCTACAAGCACCAAGCCTTCTTCCAAAATTTCATCTCCCCCTGGAACTTCAAAATTCCAACCTTGTTTGGAAATATGGCCTTTTCAGGTATAATTAAGATGAGATCATACTGGAGTAGGGTAGGCCCTAAATCCAGTGACAGTAGCCTTATAAGAAGGTTGTGTAGAGACACAGACATGGAATGAAGATGGTTATGTGACAATCGAGGCAGAGATTTGAGTGATACAACTAGAAGCTGAGGAGTGCCTAGGATTGCCAGCAACCGTCAGAAACCATGAGAGAGACATGGAACAGATTTTCTCCTGCAGCTTCCAGAAGGAACCACCCTGCCAACACCTTGCTCTCAGATGTCCAGCCTCCAGAACTATGAGAGAGTCAATTTGTGTTGTTTTAAGCCTCTCAGTTTGTGGCACTTTTTTTTTAATGGCAGTGTTAGGATGCTAATATAACCTCCTAACATTCCTGGGGTATGTCGTATTGGGTCATGGTGTGTAATCCCCTTAATATTATGTATGCTAGGCTCAGCGCCTGTAGCACAGTGGTTACGGCACCAGCCATATGCACTGAGATTTGAACCTGGCTTGGGAGGCTGAGGCAAGAGAATCGCTTAAGCCCAAGAGTCAGAGGTTGCGGCTCGGCGCCTATAGCTCAACCAGCTAAGGCGCCAGCCACGTACACCTAAGGTGGCGGGTTCGAATCCCCAGCCCGGACCCGCCAAACAACAATGACGGCTGTGACCAAAAAATAGCCGGGCGTTGTGGCGGGCGCCTGTGGTCCCAGCTACTTGGGAGGTGGAGGCAGGAGACTCGCTTGAGCCCAGGAGTTGGAGGTTGCTGTGAGCTGTGATGCCACGGCACTCTACCCAGAGGGACAGCTTGAGGCTCTGTCTCAAAAAAAAAAAAAAAGAGTCAGAGGTTGCTGTGATGCCACGGCACTCTACCGAGTTTGACATAGTGAGCCTCTGTCTCAAAAAAAAAATTAAAAAAACTATATATGCTACTGGATTTGGTTTGCTCACATTTTGTTGAAGATGTTTGTTTCTGTTTTCGTAAGGGATTTTGGTCTATAGTTATCTTGTGATGTCTTTGTCTGGTGTCGCTACCTGTCGGGCTCCTATGGCCCTGGTCTCGGTTAGCACAGGAAGGAACCAGGCAAGAGGCGGATTAGAAGTACAATCTAATCTTACTTACAATCTAAAGTAAGGGCTAGCCCTGCCTTGTGGAAGCCCTTACTTTCCAGGTAGCCTTGAGCAACCGCCCCACCAGCCTTTTATTGAAATGGAATGATACAGGTGAGGGGAGTAATTAACAATGACTACGTGGTGAGGGCACGGGCTCCTTCTCCATAAGGAGCTCCTGTGGACAAATCACCCGATAGTTCACCCCTCAGCTGTAAATCATCTTGCTTAGAGGTCATCTGTCTCTTGGCGTCCTCTACAGTCTGGTTTTGGTATCAGGGCACTACTGGCCTCATGGAATGAATTAGAAAATATTCTCTCCTTTCTATTTTGGAAGACTCATCCTCTGTTTCCTGAACTACCACAGTGGCCCTGTCTTTGGACTTCTGTGTCACATCCTGCAATCTAGTCTCCATATTATGGCCAGATCTTTTTTAAAATGTTATGTATTTTTATTATTATTATTATAATTGACAAATAAATTGTATATCTATATGATGTACAACCTGATATTTTGAAATGAGTATATATTATGGGATGGCTACATTAAACCAATTAATATTAACATAATCGCCCATACTTATTTTTTATGGACACATAAAATCTACCCTCTTGGCAATTTTTTAGCATACACTACATTGTTATTGGCTGTAGTCACCATGTTGTGCTTGATCTTATGAGTGTACAGTGCCACACATCCCTCAGAGCCTTGAGGCATTGATATCCACATTCCTGAACAGGGCCCTTTCCATCCATTTCATCACATCTCTCTTGTCCATGTCCCAGCTTTGTGAGGCTCCCTTTAGTTCCTTAAGCACATCTCAGTGTCATCTCAGAGATATAGTGAATTCCTAACTTCTGGTACCTGCAAACATGACCTTATTTCAAAATGCGGTCTTTGCAATATGAACTCAAGTTCATATTGAATTAGCGTGGGCCTTAAACCTGATAAGAACAGGACATAAGACAGACCCAGTGAAAGGGAAGGAAGTCAGGTGGAAGTAGAAGTAGAGGTTAGAGTGAGGTGTCTATAAGCTACAAATGTCGGAGGCTGCCAACACCAGGAAGAGCCAAGGAAGGCTCCTCCCCAGAAATCCCATGGGAGTGTGGTTTCAGGTTTCAGCCTTTAGAATTATGGAGGAGGCTCAGCTCCTATAACTTAGTGGCTAGGGTGTCTGCCACATACACCAGGGCTGATGGGTTTGAACCGAACCTGGGCCTGCCAAAAACAACAACGACAACTACAACCAAAAAATAGCCAGATGTTGTGGCAGGCACCTGTAGTCCTAGCTACTTGGGAGGCTGAGGCAATAGAATTGCTTAAGCCCCAAAGTTTGAGGTTGCTATGAGCTGTGATGCCACAACACTCTACCAAGGGCAACACAGTGAGACTCTGTCTCAAAAAAAAAAAAAAGAACTGGGGGGGGATAAATTTCTGTTGTTTTAAGCAACCCACTTTGTGGTATTTATTCTGACTGCCCTAGGAAACTCATACAAGGATACAGGAGGTTTATTAACTGATGAGTTGGTTGCTTTAGTGATCTATGTCTGATGACACTAAAAAGAGGAGAAAAGTTAACTCCAGGTAAAGTGATGTGTATCTCTTGTCTTTCACAGGCAAAGGGTGGAGGATATGAAAGTGAAAGTGCTTACCCAAATGCTGAGCTCTTGTTCTTGGAGATCCACAACATTCATGTGATGAGAGAGTCGTTGCGCAAATTAAAGGAAATAGTGTATCCTTCCATTGATGAGGCCCGGTGGCTGTCCAATGTGGATGGGACTCA
This sequence comes from Galago senegalensis, assembly GCA_963575145.1. Lineage (NCBI taxonomy): Eukaryota > Metazoa > Chordata > Mammalia > Primates > Galagidae > Galago > Galago senegalensis. The sequence goes on along the minus strand of CAUYTI010070664.1, from coordinate 8,544 downwards.
CTGGCTGGAATACATAAGGGTAAAGAGGTCCAGTATTTCATATGCTTTCCTGTTAAGACTTCTCTTTGTCTAGGCCAACAAAATTAGTATCTCCAAGCAGCTTCTCAGCATCACAAATAAGCACCTGGGGGCTATGTGTGTGAACTTCTGTAGTTTCCAGTGACAGAGTCTCTGTGCAGGGCTTCCATGTCGTAGTGAAAAGAGGAGCATAGGGTTTGTCTCAGGTCAGGTTTGAACTTTGTGGCCCTTTAATAAAAGGCCCTATTTACCATAGTTTTTTTTTAGTATAAGTTTTTTGTGTGTGTTTTCTTGTTTGTTGTTTCTTTTTGCAGTTTTTGACTGGAGCTGGGTTTGAACCCGCTACCTCTGGCATATGGGGCTGGTACCCTACCCCTTTGAGCCACAGGCACCACCCAGTTTTGGTTTTTTTTAAACACACTAATGTTTCCTAGTGATTCTCAGTTGATTTCATGGCAGTCTCATTTGGGTTATTGTCCAGAACTTCCAAAGTTCTCCCCAGAATTATTTTATATTGTAGTCAAAATTAAACATAGCTTGGTCTAACATGCCTTCTTTTCTAAAGATGCTTCTGGCCGGGGCGGTAAGAATTGCTGATAAAATAGAATCTGGGAAAACCTCCGTGGTGGTACATTGCAGTGATGGTTGGGACCGAACAGCGCAGCTCACATCTCTGGCTATGCTCATGTTGGACAGTTATTACCGAACCATTAAAGGATTTGAAGCTCTCATAGAAAAGGAGTGGATAAGCTTTGGCCATAGGTTTGCACTGGTAAGTTGAGACAGTAAAATGTATGCTTGACTGTTTGCCCAGTCATACATGTGCACGTGTCTTGCCTGACACACGAAAGCACACACACATAGGTGCAGATCTAAATTGCCATGATAGAATACATGGACCTGAGTATGTTCTTGGTATGGAATTCTTGTGTTTTTTTGGTTTTCTAGTGTTGTTAGGCCTTTTTAACATAATTGAAGTAAAATTTACTTAACATGGAAATAACCATTTTAAAATGCTCAGCTGTGTGCCCTTTACTGTGTTCACAGTGCCGTGTAACCATCACATCCATCTAGTCCCAAAACGTATTCATTACCCCCAAAGGAAACCCCATACCCATTAAGCAGTCACTTCGCATTTCCCCTTTTCCTTCAGCTCCTGACAACCACTATCCCATTTTCTGTCTGTATGTGGTTTGCACTTGCTAAGTACCTATTTATGTACTTATATAATGTACATGAAATTGTATATTTGTCCTCCCATGACTGGGTTTTTTTCACTAAGCCCAACATTTTCAAGGTTCATTCGAGTTGTAACATATATCAAATTTTCATTTTTTGTAGCTGAATAGTATTCCCTTGTATGTATACACCACATTTTCTTTATCCATTCATCTGTTGATCGACACATGGGTTGTTTTCACCTTGGACTATTGTGAGCAAAACTGCTACAAACATTGGTATACACATTTTTGCCACCATAAGGTACCACAGACAGGGTGGCTTCAACAACAGAAATTTATTTTCTCACAGTTCTGGAGATTGCCAGCAGGGTTGATTTCTCCTGTGGTCTCCTCTTGTTGGCTTGCAGATGGCCTCCCTCTTGCTGCCTCTTCATGGCATCTTTCTTCTGTGCGTGCACCCTTGGGGTCTCTCTGTGTGTCCACATGTCCTTATAAAGTTAGACTGAGCTAGGGACCACTCCGATGGCCTCATTTTAATTTGCTACCCTTTGTAAATGTCCTATATCAATAAAACAGTCTCATCCCTCAGGTACTAGGGGTTAGAGCTTCAGTTTGGGGAGGAGGGCACAATGCAGCCTGTAACAACATGCTTTCAATTTGTGGGGTAGAGCCTGAGAGAAGTGCTCCCATAGGGAAGGGGCCAGTCAAAAGCCTCTCAGCTGCATGCCCTCCGGGAGCTATTGGCAGGTCCCTGGACAGCTTCTTTCACCTCTCTTGCCTTGATTTTCCTTCTCTCTGAAATGGTGTTGTGTGAGGGAAATGAGGTTGTATGTGTTGAGTGCTTAGGACAGTGCCTGTCCTGCGCTAGGGGCTGGGTGAGGTTTAAACTACTCTTTTGTTTCTTCCCCATCAGCAAGATGGGCTCAGTAGGGAGGAGAGAGTGTGAAATTTTTCCAGATGTTCATACCTGGCCAGCTCTAAAGACTCAGAGGCCATTCCCTTCTACCTTTTCTCTGAAAACTGTATATCCTAGGGAGAGAAGGCCAGCAGGGGTACTTCCTAGGGGGCAGTGGTGAAGACCGGCTACCAGGGTTGCCTGGGGTGCATGCATCAGGATGTGCCTACAATGCTCTGCTCCTGGCCCTACCATCTGATATGCTGGGGCTCACCACCATGGCCACAGTGAGGACAGCTGCGAGCATCACTGTCCGTCTGGCATTATTACAAGCATCGTCTTGTTTAATCCTCATAGGCAGATGCTGTCATGGAGAGACAGGGAAAATGAGGTTGCGGGAGTGTGAGTTATCTGCCTAAGATCCCATAGCTAGTTACGGTCGAGCCAGCATTTAACCAGTGATTTAACGCCTGCAGCTACCCACCTGCTAGGTCCCTGTACTCTCTCTTACCTTGAGTTCTGTGATGAGCCAGTGCCTGGCCTTGCCCACCTGCTTCTGTCATCTGCGGCATGGACCTTACTGACTGTTCTTCCTGTTATCCTGCCTTCAGGCCCCCTCCCCTGGATTGTTCCCATTGGCCCAGAAACATGCTGTACACCCCACGACCCTCTCCAGCTATCAATTATTTATCTCTTCCTCTTTACAGGAAAGCTCCTCAAAACTGTTGTCAGCACTCGCTGTCATTATTTCACTCCATCTAGTCTTGAACCCACTCCAGGCAGGCTTCCTTCTCACAGTGCCCCCACAGCTGGTCTGGTCCTGGTTACCAGTGACAGCACAACGTGGATGAATCTTGAAAATATTTTGTTTAGAGAAATAAGCCAGCCGAAAAAGGATAAACATTGTATGTTTCCACTTATATGAAGAACCGAGAATAATCAAATTCATAGAGACAGAAAGTAGAGTGGTCACTGTCAGGAGCAGTGGGGAGTTAGAACTGGATATAAGTCATTAAGACCAGTGTAGAGTTGCTGTTTGTGAAGGTGAAAAAGTTTGGAGATGGATGGTGGTGATGGTTGCATAATGAGTGTGCTTAATGCCAGTGAACTGTACACTCAAAAGTGGTTAAAGTGGTACATTTTATGTATATTTTATCATAATTAATTTTTTAAAAAGGCAATATGCCATTACTCTGAGATGCTAATGGTGACTTGGTCATTTCCTTGTTTTTGTGTCTTTCCAGGTGGCAATTTCATAGATATATTTTGCTCTTTCTAGGTATTGATCACATTATATCTTCATAATGTCCCTTTTCTTTTTCATCCTTTTGGTTAGCAGATTATTTGAAGCTTCTTTTAGAATGCTCATTCTTTAGCTATCTCTTTACTTGGGGCATTACACTGTTTTTGACAATTCTGTTTCTATGTTTTAGAATACTATCTTGCACCTTTTAGTATGAATCTATGTAATAGCTCATAAAATATCAAAAGGTATGAAATAAAATACTGGTTGGCCTTAGGTAAGGACCTCCATTACCATTTCAAGATTGAGATTTGAGGGTTCTCTGAGTCATGTACAATTGGTTAAAACTTGTAGGATGTTAATCATTATTTTGATTCTCAGACTTTCTGACATTTCTTAAAAATGGAAAAAAAATGTTTTTATACTTGTGGAGAAAACAACATTGATCATGTGTTTTATGAGCTATAACTTGGTAGCCCCACGCCAACCCAGTGCATTGGGTGTGGTGGCTGGTCTTGATCTCACCATTTGAACTGAAAAGTTTGCTAGTCAGTTATTTATAATTTCTTAACATAAACTGTATTAAGGAGAAGTTATAAAACAACATGTAAAATACTGTATAGTAAACTGAAATTTTGGTTCCTAAAAGTAATAGAAGTCAGTGTAATCCAGTGAACATTTTTGAGTGCCTGTTATGCACCAGGAATTCTATGAGACTTGATTCTTGCCACCAGGCAATTTAAAGTGACTTTTGAGAAGACCACAGCATACCTTAAAATGTCTCTTTGCTGCTTTTCAGCGAGTGGGCCACGGTGATGACAACCATGCTGATGCTGACCGCTCGCCTATATTTCTTCAGTTTATTGATTGTGTTTGGCAAATGACAAGACAGGTGAGAGATTTCAAGTGCATTTCTGACCTGTATAGTCTTTGATTTAAATATATCTTAAAATTTAAGATTAGAAAAATTTTCATTGCTGTTTGATTCAAAATGAATGGATATGTGTAAAATATGGCCCCTTCTGTTGTTTAGTACTATTTCATTCTAATTCACTTATAAATATAAGCAGAAAATTAGAAACAATCAATTTCCCACCAACAGTTACTTGTCTCTGCAAATGGTTCTTGTCAATCATTTTGCCTACCAGTTGTGCAAACCAAAGCTCTTAGATTCTGCTTCTACTGTTCCATTTTGTTGGGATTTTTTGTCTGGTTAAGGAAACACAGCCTTCTCTTGAGCAGTTAATCTAAGGTTTGGGCAGATGTCAGACATGAGGTGATGACTACACTGCTAGTTAGTTAGTGGGATTAGACCAGGGAATCCAGGAATCTCCACATTCTGCCCAAGATCACAGCCCCTCCCATCCCAAGACAAATGTGTCCAACAATCAGTGGCAGATAAGAAGCTGCTAGCATTTTGTCCAGACCTCAGTTGGGATCTTACCCTCATGAGATGAGATAGTGTCAGGGAAATGGATCTGGAAGCAGAGGGAGGGAGGAGACAAAGGAGAAAGTAGTCTCCCGCAGTGTATGCTGTCCAGTCCAGCTGAGGGGTCTGTGGGGAAAAGAGTAAGTTAGGGGGCTGAGAACCAGAGTCTGGGGCCTCTCCTTCCTAGTCATTCACCGGGAGCTCTGGCCTTGGCTGCTTCTGTCATGGGGAAGGGAATAGGGATTCTACCAACAGCCATGATCTCATGATTGATCCTCCTGGCGGCCTGATCACAGTCACCATAAGGTCTTTGCAGAGGACATCTCCTTCTTTACTATAGAAAGTCTGTGAAATAGCAGTCCTGTGTCCCTGCTGCAAGCTACTGTTGCTAATGGGAGTGTGTGTGCTGTGACAGAAAGAAGGTTGACAGCTACCACACTATGCTGCTCCCTCCACCTCAGCTGGGCCTGCTCCCCAGTAGCTCTGCTCTACGGAGGATCTGGAAGAGCTATGGCTATCCACCTTGAATACATGCTGGCAACCTTCTTCCTGTGGGTCTGGGGAGAGGCTTAGGTGTGTACAAAACATTCCCTGGGTGACTTGGATGTACACATGAGTTTGAAGACCAGTTATCTAGAATGGTCCTCCAAATGTGATCCTGGGACCAACTGCCTCAGCATCCCCTGGGAACTTGTTAGAGATACGAGTTTACAGTGCCCATGGCAGACCTGCTGGTGCTTTGGGAGGGGAGGCCCCAGCACTCTGGATTCACAAACACTCAAGGGAATGCTGATGTGTGCTCAACTTTGAGGCCTCTGCTGTAGACTAGCACTGCTTGAACATGAATGAGCATATGGATTGAATGGGCTTCTTGTCGAAATGCAGATTCTGATTCAGTGGGTCTGGGGTGAGCCTGAGATGCTGAATTTCTGACAAACTACTGGGTGACACTGCTGGTTCACAGACCACCCTTTGAGTGGCAAGGGGTCTAGAGAGCATAGACTACCTTCAGAAAAAAAGCAAAGGGAAGGCAGTTTTGAGTAGCCAAAGTAGATTCTGCAGAGTCCTCAGGCCCTCAATCAGAATTTACATTTATTTTCAGAGCTTGCTTCAAAAAATTGATTGTGGTCTCACATGATGTGATTGTTAGGTCACAGCTGGTTAAAAGCCAGTTAGAGAGTGGGCCTGGATCACAGGGGTGGCCCTAGAAGTAGGTAGAGAAAATACATACTTCAGAGGCATGGAACTGGGCAAGAAGCCTGTCGTATAGGGCTGTGTACTGTTGCTGTTTGCGTTGGTGTTATGCCAATAGCACAATTAAATGATCGTTACATTCAGCTTAGAGAAGTATGGGACACATGTTGGGAAAATGCATAAAAAGGTTGAACACAAAAAATAATTCTAGTGCTTCCAATGGTTTAAGCATCATTTTTGAGGGTGCAAAGTAGCTTTATCTCTTTCCAATGCCTGGATTCAGTGTGTGTACATGTGTGCATTTTAACATCTTCAAACTGACTTCCATTCCTCATTTTGCTTAGTGCCTATTTTCATGTCTCAGTTATGTCATTTTTGTGCTGTTTATTGTGGTTTAAAGGGAAAAAATAAGGGGTTTGGGTTAGAAAATTTCAGTTGTCTCTCATAGTTTTAAGCTTCTGTCAATGAAATGTATGTGTATGTGATATAATTTCTTTCAAAATACCATTGTTAATACATTAGAAGCAGAGACTTCAACGATCAGTCATTATCAGTTAATTAACAAGGGAATGAGGTAGTAGGCTAGTAAAAGATGCATTTATGTAAAAGATTATTTTTAACTTACCTGCTTCTAAATTGAGTAAGCTAAGTCAATGTAAAGTTGTCAGGAATAGCAGAATAAAATGATCTGCTCAGTATGTAGACTGATATAAAAGGAACTAAGAGAAAAACAAATGAAAGAATATCTAGAGAAGAGTCCCAAAGACATTCTGTCATATCCATAGTTTATTTTTTTCATATCCATAGTTTAATAGAATCTTTACCCTTTGAGATAAGCTTAATAGTCACTGATATTTTTGTTCCTTGAGGTATAAAATTGTATTATAGATTACTGTACTATAGATTTTTAGGCTCTGTACTTTTTAAGTAAATGGTACAGTTTCCAGGAGAAGAGGCCAAAACAAACTATGAATGTACTCTTTTATTTGTATTAGTCTAGCTTCTACCATTTTCCTTCATGAGCTGTTTTCTGAGTTGAGTTTAATGCCACAGTACCCTTTGAGTATGAGTGGATGGAGCCTTTATCTTCCAGGTTTTTTTTTTTTCCCAGCTGGGACTGGGTTTGAACCTGCCACCTTTGGCATATGGGGCTGGCACCCTATTCCTTTGAGCCACAGGCACCACCCTATCTTCCAGTTTTTATGGTTGCCAATGGGCTTGGACTAAGCTCTGCCCACTTTGACTCTTCCATATTTGGTCTCCAATTGGCCAGAATAATGCTTGTAGTTAGTGGCACTAGAATACACCACCCAAGCTCCCAGGTCTAGAATATACATTTACGGGTTAGGAATAGTTTGTACTCTGTTTGAGCTGTTAATAGCAAGGTGCCATAAACCGGGCAGTTCATAAACAACAGAAATTAATTGGTTACAGTTCTAGAGGTTAAGAAGTCCAAAGTCGAAGCATCAGCGGATTCGGTGATTGATGAGGGCTCACTTCCTGGTTCTTAGATGGCTGTCTTGTCACTGTATCCTCACATGGCAGAAGGAACAAGGGAGCTCTCTTGGGCCTCTTTTATAAGTCCATTAATCCCACTCATGAGAGCCCCACCCTCATGACTTAATTACCTCCCAAATGCCTTACCTCAGGCATCCTCAAACTACGGCCTGCAGGCCACATGTGGCCGCCAAGGACATTTATCTGGCCCACCAGGTGTTTTTGCCGCCACTGCCTGTCCTGCTTAGCAGCTGACTCGTCCCAGGGCCCACAGTCTCCGGCCCTCCAACGGTCTGAGGGACAGTGAACTTGCCCCCTGTTTAAAAAGTTTGAGGACCCCTGCCTTACCTCCTAATACCATCACCTTAGGGGTTAGGATGTCAACATGTGAATTTTGGAGGGACACAGATAATCAGTCCATAGCTTTCATATGACTTACAAAATATGTCAACAATTTGCTGTCTTGTTAATAAATGTTTATTTTTAAAAGTATGAAAATAAAATATAGGACAAAACCCTAAGTCTTCCATTCCTATTTTGATTTAATAAAGCTTCAATATACATGCTTGTTATCTATTTGCTTAAAATTCATAAATTCTGTGTTTTCAATAATTTATGAATAGGGCATAACTAAGTATAGAAAAATGCTGTGAAAAGCAGACATATTGTGCTTGACCTTTTAAAAGCTAGACATTTGGAACCTGAAGCCATTGTCAGAGTTGCAAGGGATGATCTGAAAGGTACTAGGAGAGGATTTACCACTAACTGTTGTTGGCATTTCAGCCAGAGACATCACACCATTGATTTAGAACAAAATGCTGGTAAGAACCACCACCAGAACTAGTTTCTAGAGGTTTCTGAAGAAGTGATATTCTGATGAGGTTCCTTGAAAAAGAGTTGTGTGTCTCTGTGAGAGTAATCCTCAAAATGGAGAGAGAGGCAGATCTTTTTTTTTTTTTTTTTTTTGAGACAGAGCCTCAAGCTGTCCCCCTGGGTAGAGTGCCGTGGCATCACAGCTCACAGCAACCTCCAACTCCTGGGCTCAAGTGAGTCTCTTGCCTCTGCCTCCCAAGTAGCTGGGACCACA
>CAUYTI010070662.1:0-44049 GCA_963575145.1 Galago senegalensis | reverse complement strand
TTAGCGTTCTGCAGGCTGTATAAGAAGCAAGACACAGCCTCTGCTTCTGAGTGGAAGCCTCAGGAAGCCTCCAATCACAGTAGCAGGTGCAGGAGAGTAGGTATCAGCAGGAAGAGAGGGGAGGGAGGGAGGCGCCATGCTCTTTTTAACAACTAAATCTCCTGGGAACTAAAAGAGAGAGAACGGTACTCATTACTGCCGGGATGGCACCAAGCCCATCATGGGGGATCCACCCTTGGACCAAAACCCCACCCACTAGATCCCACCTCTGATAGTGGGGATAAAATTTCAGTGTGAGGGCTCAGCACCTGTGGCTCAAGTGGCTAAGGTGCCAGCCATATACACCTAAGGTGGCGGGTTCGAATCCAGCCCAGGCCCACCAAACAACAATGATGACTGCAACCAAAAAATAGCCGGTGTTGCGGGAGCCTGTGATCCCAGCTACTTGGGAGGCTGAGGCAGGAGACTTGCTTGAGCCCGGGAGTTGGAGGTTGCTGTGAGCTGTGATGTCACTGCACCCTACCCAGGGGGAAAGCTTGAGGCTCTGTCTCAAAAAAAAAAAAATTCAATGTGAGATTTGGAGGGGACGAATACCCAAGCTGTATCACATACAACCTAGTTTTCCTATATGCGTGCCCTCTTTCTGCACTCTCTATTCTGTTCCATGGGCTTATTTGTGGAGTCCACTACTGTACAAGGTTGGACAATTAAGTTCGTGAACTCATCATAGAAAAAGTGCTACATAAAGTCATTGCTGAATTTCACTATGGTCACCTCAAAGTACTGCCCTTGGGATGATAGGCAGGGAGGCCAGGGCCTTGTCCTTCAAAGTACTTTTTCTAGGATGAGTTTGAGGACTTGCCTGTCTGAATTTGTATGATAATAGCCCGGATGACCATTCCAGAAAAAGAGTTCCAAAACTGCTTTGAGGGGTGGACTAGGCGCTGATATCAGTACATACCTTCCCGAGAGGAGTACTTCACAGGTGACCACAGTGCTACTGAGCAATCAGTTACATATCACTCGTTCAAGGACAAGTTCAGAACTTAGGAGTCTGACCTTGTACAATATATAACTTTATAAAAAGTCCTAGAATCTGACCTGGTAACTTGTTGTTGTTCTTGACATTTGTTTTCTAGAGGAACTTTAAGGATCATTTTGTCAATGAAAAATTCCCTTGGGTTTTTAATCAGAATGACTTTGAATTTATACATTCGTGTACAAAGAACTGATATTTTTACTCTATTGAGTTTCTCCATCCATATGAGTGGTCTCTTGTTTATTCCAAACTTTTCGTATGCCCATTAATAATCATTTTCATAAGATTGTTAGATTAATACGAGGTATTTATAATTTTGATAGGAATTTTACCTGGAAATTTTTAAAATTATATTTTTAGTTATATTTCAAGTGGCTATTACTGGTATATGATACAGATATGTTGACTGTGGATCTAGCAACTCACTGCGCTCTTAAACATTCAGTTTGTCTGACTTTTAGATGCTGATTCCTCTTCTAATAGCCAACTGAGCTCCTATCAGGCTGAGCGTCCCACATTATACTATACAGTAATAACTATACACATTAGGAAAACAAACAGAAAGATAAAATACAATAGGAAAAAATAAAACTAAAGCAACACTAGAAAGTGCCGGAAAGTGAACCAAAACAGGAATATTATGGGAGGGAGTTGACACTTGGAACAGGGTGATACACTTGGATGAGGGTCCTGTCTTTAGGCAACCTGATGGGATTTTCCACCGTGTGAGGCTGCTAAAATTCTGACAGAAAACCTCAGTATTTTTGGCAGGAGGAACCAGAGGACAAATTTAGGCAACCAAGGTCTTTAGAAAGTTAAGGAAAGAGCCAGAGAGGGAATCTCCAAGTTCTTTGTGTAAACTCTGCTCAAGTCCTGGCTGATCATGAGTCAGATCTGATCAAGTCAAGGTCATGATCAAGAATCATGCATATACGAGGTAGACTCTGAGAAGCTCAGCTTAAAGATAAAAGAAGTGAACTGGGATTTGTGCTGTCGTCCATCACACAGTGTTTTCATTTTGAGTCCAGTCATATTAATCGCCTCATAAACAAATAAAAACAATCCACACTCTTTGGAGAACTATCACAGAATCCAGAATCTCCATAACATAATATTCACAATGTTCAGGATGCAATCCAATATTATTTGACTTGCAAAGATACAAATATATGTGATCTATTCTGCAGAGACCATTCCCAGATATTGACATGATCAGACAAAGCTTATAAAGGAAAATAATGGACAAAAGAAAAGGAAATTTCAGCAGAAGAATAAGAGCTATGAAACATGGAAAGAAATTCCAGAAATGAAAAATAAAATAAACGAAATAAAAAATTCACTGGACAGTCTTAGCAATTGAATGGGAAAGACAGGAAATTACAGGTATCTTAATGATTGATCAATCGAAATTATCCCATATGAAGAAAAGAGAGAAGAAAGATTAGGAAAAAATGAACAAATCTTCAGAGAACTATGCATTAATATCAAAGTTCTAACATAAATAAATGAGTTCTAAGAGCTATAGGAAAGAGAAAATGGACACAAAAATTACTTACAGAATAATGCAAAAGAGTTTCCAAATTTGGTGAAGAATTTTCAAGAATCTTAGTAAATCCTAAGTATGATAAATAGACAGTAAAACATACCTAGTACATTCTAGTCAAACTGATTAAAACCCAAATGAAGGGAAAGTCTCTACATTTGCATATAAGAAAAAAATCTTTCAAATGACTGATGATTTTTCTTATCAAACAATAGAGTCCTTAAGTCAGTGAAATAACATTCAAGGTGCTGAAAGAAAAAAAAAATCTGTCAACTCAGAATTCTATGTCCAAATAAAATATTCTGAATAGTAACAAGAACAACATAGTGAACATTTTCAGAAAAAAGAAAAGTAAAGGAATTTATTGCAGAACTGACAATGCTCAATGTCAAAGAAATGTTTCAGCTACAAAAAATGCTCAGGGAATATTCTCATGGTCAAGGGAAATAATACCAGACATTTTGGAAGGAAAGAAGAACACCAAAAATGGCTAAAAGTATAAATTTTACGTCTATTATTTTCTTCTTAATTACGCGAAAGTACATATTCTTATTTCAGAAATAAATTACAACCATGTCTTGTGGTGTTCATAAACACACCCAGGTACATATCAATATAACAACTATAACTTTAAATGTGATCAATGTATACATATATTGCAAAGTTTCTCTATTTATATACAAAGGACTATTGTCATAACACTAATCTTTTGGATATCCTCTGTGGACAATTATGACACTTACAAATCAATGCAAATTTTGTTTTTTTTCCTTGTAATTTTAATACTTAACATTTATTTTTGCTGTCCTATTGAATCGAGTAGGACATTTTGTGTAATGTTTCATATAAATGGTGATAACATTAAAGTAATTCTGGACTTGAATAAAAATTTTTCTAAGTTTCACCATTAAGCATAACATTTATGTTGGTTTGTGTTAAATTATTAGTTTAAGAACTTTCTGCTTTCTAAGATTTAGAATATATTTTAATAATGGTATTGAATTTCATCTGATGCTTTAAAAAAATGTATTGGTGACAAACTGATATTTTTCCTTTTTAGTCTCTGACTATGCTGTATTACAGCAATAGATTTTTCTGATGTTGAAATATCCTTAAAATGCGTGTGTACTCTACTCGGTCTTGATCATAATTCTGTTGTTACATGGCATATTATATTTACAAACATTTTCATTTGATTTGCTTTTAATAGTTAATTTTTAAAGGAGTTTCGCATATACATACACACCTGAGACTTATCTATAATTTTTTCTATGACATTGATCCTGTCTCTTTTGGGTATCAAGGTTTTTATCTATACCCTCAAATAGATGTCTTTCTCTTCTTATCTAATTCTGAAACAGTAAATGAGAAGTTATCTATTCCATGAAACTTTGTTAAAACGCTCCTCGAAAGGATTCTGTATCTGGTGACTTCTGGAGATAGAGATTTAAATACTAACTTAGTTTTAAAAATAGATTATTGATTTATTGAGCTCCCTATTTAGTAGATGATGGCAGTTTTTATTTTCTAAAAAGGCATTTTATCTTTTCAAAACTATTTTTTAAAAATTGCTTATCCAATTCTCTCAATTAAAAAACTTCTGGGCGGCACCTGTGGCTCAGAAGGGTAGGATGCCGGTCCCATATGCTGGAGGTGGCGGGTTCAAACCCAGCCCCCGCCAAAAACTGTAAAAAAAAAAAAAATTTCTATGCCTATAATCTTGACTTCTTTTTATTCTTACTATGATTAATTTGTGTTTTCTGATTTTCTCTATGTCACTCTTGCAAGTGATTTGTCTATTTTATTATCATTTTCAAAGAACAAGCTTGATTACTTTATCTGTTATTTCTTTGTTTTCTATTTTATTATTTTCTTACCTTTATTATTTCCTCCTTCTTATGGAGATGAATTCTTCACTACCAAGACCCTAGCCTCCATACTTAACTCATCTGTATTTGATCTTACTTGCTTTACAAATTAATTCATGTAACGCTGTAACTTTATCATTAAATACCTTTATCATTTTAACTACAAGTTTTTATATGTAGTTAATTCATCATTGCTGCTTAGGTCTAAACATTACTGATTTTTTATTGTGAACTTCTGTTTTACTATTGAGTTGCTTTTGTTGCACTTAAAAGTTTCCAGTCACTCTTTTTTGATGGTATCTTTTTATATTTTCACTTAATTTGCTTGCCTTTGGGTAACACTTTATATTGTGCATTATACTAAACTCTATTCCTAGTCCCTTTTATTCCTTATTTTTCTTAATTTATATTTTTTCCTGGTGTTAAAATTGCAGAAATCGGGTTGTTTCTAAAAATTATATTTGCGTGGCATATTACTTCTCCTTTATATTTATCTCATGGAGGTTTTCAGATGTTTTCTTACAAGTAGCATATAGCAGTAGCTATTTTTAAATCATTGAACGGTATCTTTATGTGGGTAAATACTTTTACATTTATTGTAATTATGGATCAATTTTTTACCATCCTATTTTGAAATTTCTTTATACCATCCCCTTTTTCTGACTCCCTCTCCCTTCTTTTCTGTACTCTGTTGGACTTACAAAGTTTTCTAGATTCCCCTTTTTAATCTGTACTGATTTGGAATCTATACATTATATTTGCATTTTTAATCAGTCATTCTTAACTTTTATATATTTTTCTTTTTTTTCTTTTGTAGAGACAGAGTCTCCCTTTATCGCCCTCAGTAGAGTGCTGTGATGTCACAGCTCAGAGCAACCTCCAACTCCTGGGCTCAGGCAATTCTCTTGCCTCAGCCTCCCAAGTAGCTAGTACTACAGGTGCCTGCTGCAACGCCCAGCTATTTTTTTGTTGCAAATTGGCTGGGGCCAGGTTTGAACCTGCCACCTTTGGCATATGGGGTCAGTGCCCTACCCACTGAGCCACAGGTGCCACCCCATTCTTGACTTTTAAACAACACCCTTAGCTGTAAATTTCTCTAACACAGTATTTCTATTTGGCCCCTGAACGTATCATGAGCTATTATCAACTACCCATGTAATAGTCTACCTTTCCTATCTTTATTTCTAGTTCTTTGTAAAAAGGTTTTTCTCTCCACTTAATAGTTGAATATATTTACCAAAACACATTATCTATTTTTTTCTGATCACTTTTACTTTTAAAATTCCACATATACTGTCTGAGTTTTCCCCGAAACAATCCTTTAATTCTTTTCTTAGTGAAGATCTGTGGGTATGTAGCTCTTTAAAATTTTTTGTGTGTCTAAACACATATCTCCCCCTCCCCCACGATTCTTGATCTGTAGCTTATCTGTGTATAATATTTGAGGATGAGAATTAATATTTTTTCCCCAACAAGTTGAAGATATAATTCCATTTTCTTCAGTTATTTATTCTTGCTGATGAGAAGCTCCCCTGTTCTTGTAACTATAGCTCCTTCCCAGATAATCTGCCCTTTTCCCTCTGCTGGCTGTAAACAGTTTCTTTTTATTCTTCATGTTCGCAGTTTTTCTATGACAATACTTGGGAATAGCTTTATTTATTCTGATTGCTACTTGAAGTGTACCCTCCCTCTGAGGATTCATATTATTCTTTAAATCTGGACCATTTTAAAGACTGAACAATGCCTCTTGACCATTTGGTCATTTCCTTGTTTGTGAATTCCTGCTTGACACTGAGATCCTGTAATCATTCTCTCTCTTTTTTTTTTCATAGAATGGGTAAATGGAGTTATTTTTTTAATTTAATTTTTATTAAATCATAACTGTATACGTTTATGGGGCACAATGTGATGATTTGATATGTAATGTGGAAAGCTTAAATCAAACTGATTAACATAACCATCACCTCACTTATTTTTTGTGTATACTCTTAGTGATTTTGAAATATGCCCTTGCATTGTGCCCATTAGGTGAGATCCCACCAAATGCCCTCCCTTCACTTACCTTCCCTTCTCCTCTCCCCTCTCCCTCCTCTCTTCTCCTTCATTCTGGACTATATTTGTGTTTTATCATTCATATGAATGTGTAAGTGATTATATATTGGTTTCATAATAGTATTGAGTATTTTGGATACTTTCCCGCCCAATTCTTGAGATGCTTTACTAAGAAGAATATGTTCTAGCTCCATCCAGGTAAATATAAAAGATCTAAAGTCTCTAGCTTTTTTATGGCTGCATAGTATTCCATGGTATACATATATCACAATTTGTTAATCAATTCATGGGTTGATGGGTATTTGGACTGCTTCTTGATAATTATGAATTGGGCAGTAATAACCATTCTGGTGCAAATGTCTTTGTTGTGAAATGATTTTTGTTATATTTGGGTAAATACCTATCAATGGAATCACAGGATCAAATGGTAGGTCAATATTTAGTTCCTTGAGAATTCTCCATACTTCTTTCCAAAAAAACTGTATTAGTTTGCAATCCCTCCAGGAATGTAGAAGTGTTCCCTTCTCACCACATCCATGCCAACACCTGCAGTTCGGGGATTTTGTGACATGGGTGAATCTTAACTGGAGTTAGGTCATATCTCAGAGTGGTTTTGATTTGCATTTCTCTGATGATTAAAGATGAAGAGCATTTTTTCATGAGTTTGTTGGCCATTCATCTATCATCTTCAGAGAAGTTTCTGTTCAAGTCTCTTGCCCATAAAGAAATGGGGTTGCTTCTTCTTTTCTTATTGACTAATTTGAGTTTTCTATAGATTCTAGTTATCAGACCTTTGCTGGAATCATAACTTCCATTTTTTTTTTCTCCCATTCTGAAGGCTGTCTGTTTGTTTTAGTTTCAGTGCCCTTAACTGTGCAGAAATTTTTTAGCTTGATCAGATCTCAGTAATATATTTTTGGGGTTGCTTTAATTGCCAGGGGATGGGGGGTATTCCTCCTAAAATATCTTCCCAGGCCAATGTCTTCAAGCCTTTTCCCTGTAATCTCTTCTAGTATTTTTATAGTTTCATGTCTTAATTTTAAATATTTTATCCAGTGAGAATCAATTTTTGTTAGTGGTGAAAGGTGAGGGTCCAGTGTTAGTCTTCTACAGGTCCCTAGTCAGTTCTCCCAGCACCATTTGCTAAATAGGGAATCTTTTCCCCGGCATATGTTTTTGTTAGACTCATCAAAGATCAAATGATGATATGTGTCTGGGTTCATGTCATGTTGGTTTTGTCCCAGGTTTACAAGATTGGTTTAACATGCATAAATCTATAAATATAATACACCACATAAATAAAATAAGAAACAAAGACCATATATTTCTATAAATTGATGCAGAATAACCTTTTGATAATATCCAGTATCCTTTCACAATTAGAACACTTAAGAGAATAGGCTTAGATGGGATATTTCTTAAACTGATAGAGGCCATCTACAGGAATCCCATAGCCAATATCATATTGAATGGAATAAAATTGAAAACATTTCCACTCATATCTGGAACTAGACAAGGATGCCCACTGTCTCCACTGTTATTCAACACAGTAATGAGTCCTAGTCACAGCTGGGCAAGAGAAGAGGATGACATTATCTTATACCTTGAAAACCCTGGGAACGCAAATACAAAGCTCTTAGAAGTGATCAAGGAATATAGCAGTCTCGGGATACAAAATCAGTACTTACAAATTAGTAGCTTTTATGTACCAATAATAGTCAAGCTGAAAATATAGTCAAGGACTCTATTCCTTTTACAGTACTGCCAAAGAAGATGAAATACCTGGGAATTTATCTAACAAAGGATGTGAAAGATCTCTAGAATGAGAATTATGAAACCCTGAGAAAAGAAATAGCTGAAGATGTTAACAAATGGAAAAACATATCATGCTTGTGGCTGGGAAGAATTGACATTGTTAAAATGTTCATACTACCCAAAGCAATCTAAAGATTTATTGCAATCCCTATCAAAGCACCAATGTCATACTTTAAGAACTTGAAAAAATAGTATTTAGTTTTATATGGAATCAGAAAAAAACCTCAAATAGCCAATACATTACTTAGAAATAAAAACAAATCAGTAGGCATGGCATTACCAGACTGCCGGTTATATTACAAATCTATAGTGATCAAAACAGCATGGTACTGGCACAAAAATAGAGATACAGAACAGAATAGAGAATCATTCTCTATCTTAATCGCATATAGCCTCTCTATCCTAATTGCATATAATCTCTCTGTGTTGCATTCAGGGAAGATTCCTTGCCACTCTCCACTTCTGTCTGTGCCAGGTGAGGGTATATATCCTCTACTGAGTTTTTAAGCTTAACGCCTTATTTTTTTTTTCATTCATGTCTGTTTTTATTTGAACATTTCACACACTTCAAAAAATGGAAGTCAGTCATTTATCTCATTGGGCAACCAAACATACCTATTTGAAAGTTTAGCCAGATGCTTGCACAAACTTAATTTCCTCTGGGGCATATTTATGTTTTCAACGTTGATTTTGTTGGCTGTCTTTCCCAGTATTAGATTTCTTCCTGTGTTTTGGAATTTTGCTTTGCAGGCTTATTTTGAGTGGGAGGCCTTTTTGTTTTTGTTTTTCTTCTCTCTGTTTCCTTCTGTGTTCACCCCTCCTGGGCCAGTGGTTTTGTGGTCCCTTGTGCCCAGCTGCTCAGGACTCCCTGCCCTAAGCCTGGTGGTGGTACAGAACCCCTGTCCACAGTGCTGTCGGCTTCCTTCCTGTCTTAATTGGAAACTGTGTTTCTTGTCTTCTTTTCCTCCCTAGGCTTGTAGCTTATTCAAAATCCTAGCTCCCCATGGGATGGTTAGACACAGTTTTTAGTTTCTTTGAGGGGTGAGTATTGGGAGAGAGGTGGGAGTTGGGGAGCCACACTAGCTCCAGTTGTAACTCACTGAGTGGAGCCATTTCATCCTCTTTATCCCCCTGGAACCAAATGGCAGACTACCATAGTCTCCTTCCAGCATGGGCATCCAGAGGCTGGTGGCTCCAGCAGAACCCACTGACTTGTTTTTCTCTTCTGTTCCTGGTTTATGGAGAGGCGGACCTTGCATTTCAAAGCTCCTAATGGCTTCAGTTTTCTGCTTTTCTATTTTTTCTGCTTTTACCCTGTATTTGGATTGGGGGAGGCATGTCCCATGAATGGATCTTAGTTAGGAAATGACATGGATAGAACTATGTTTTAAAAAGAGTTTTCTGTTTGTGTAAAACAGTCCAGCTGGTCGACAGGGAGGTGGGCTCTAAGGCTATCTCATAGCCCAGGTGAGGAGACCTTGACTTGGACTTGGGGGTTAGCAGTAGAAATCAGGTGCATTCAGCTGCTGTACCTTAGCAGTTTTCCATGAATTGAAGGGAGTGGTATCTGCAGTTTATTCCCACTGGAGCCTTCCCAGATGGTCTTCTTGGCACTTGTTTTTATTCCTTTGCTGCTTTTAAAACATTCTTTACTCTTTATTTTTAAATATCCCTTGGGTGTCTTTCCCTTTGCCAATGCACCCTTCCTGTTCCACACCATTCCCCAACACCCTCACAGCCACTTGAGCCCAGGGTTTGGATTTAGGAACAAGGCCTGGCAGGACCCCTGCTAGGGAGGGACCCTGAGGATATCTGTTCTCCTGGGAGAGTGTTTCCTTTTCAGCCTCTCAGACCCTCTCCACATCCTGTCCTCTAAGCTTCCTTTGCTATCTAAGGCCAAGAGGGATTCTGAGCTGCAGAGGAGAGATTGGGGGCAGAGAAACATTCCAGAGGCTTCTTCTTACACTCTCATCCTGTCTAGAGCCTCTTGTTTGGAAAGCCTGTAATGCAGATCTTTGTTTCAATCTGATACATAATGTCCTGTTCAAATGTCCTCCTCAGGGAGTTAATGAAACGTGAACTCCATTCCTATTCAAAGCAGCTATACCTGCTGCATTCCCGGATCAGTAAAACACAGAGGATGGTGATCCCCAGTAAAACTACAAGGTGGCAGCTAGACCCTAAACCATTAGCACCAGCTTGTAGATCCTGAGATAGGATGAATGAGAAGTTTGGGAAAAAAAATTAGCACAAAAAACTGGTAGATGGGGTGTCACTTTTAATTTACTACAGAAATCCCCCATCTTTGTCACTTGTAAATAGGCAGAAGAACAATACTTTTCCCTCGGGTGGTAATTTACATTAACAAAGCCCCCTCTTATATGTCCTTTCCTGGGCTCCCCAAGGGAACATCATCAGGAAGCAGGTGCTCACCATCATTTCAATTTTATAAAATGAGAAAACTTAGGTGGAGCCTGTGGCTCAAGGAGTAGGGCACGAGCCCCACATACTGGAGGTGGCCGGTTCAAACCCGGCCCTGGCCAAAAAAATAAAATAAAATAAAATGGGAAAACTTGATTAGGGAGAGTCAGAAAACTAGTTCAGAAAAACTCTGTTCAGAGTCAGAAAACTAGTAATTCTGTGCGGGAGGAAGAGGGCCCCACTCTGAAGTGTCTCTCCCCACAAGTCTTTCAGGTCCCGCACTCTTCTTTTGGGCCTGCTTAGGTGACTTAAATTTGGGAGCATTTGGTAGGGTGATAGGAGGTCTGACTCAATGCAAATCACTGGACCAGTTTTTGTGTGTGCTGTCTCTGGTTCTCTGTGGGAGGGTCTCTAGTTTGTAGCAGAGTCTAGTCCAGGGCGCATCACATCCTGGTAGGTCAGGGGCATATGTTGGACAAGGTGATCATGGCTCAGTACGTCAAGTACACCTGGGAGTGAGATGTCCCCTGAACTATGTGTGTCTGTTAGGGCCACCAAGAAGAGGTTTGGTGGGAAGATCTCAGAGCGCTTTTTGCTCAATAATTTCATCGAGGTGAAATCAGAGTGCCAGGTGGGGTGTGAAAGGAAAGGACATTCATAAAAAGGAAAAGGGAAGCCCGAGGGACGGAGAACATGGAGGATGGCAGTCCATAAACTGACAGGCATTAAATGCCTGCTCCACGCCAGGCTGCATACAGAGTCCAAGGATGCAGCGTGAATAGGGTGACCAGACGTCCCGCTTTTGAACAATTTGTCCCGCATCCCGCGGCTTTTTTAAAAAGTCCCAATTTTTGGAAAGAATGCACGAACTGGCTGGAGAACAGGAAGGGAATATGGTTTTCGGCTGCCATGTGGCTATTTCTCCCGGATATGAGTTTTATATTATTTTTGTTAATTGTATAATGTTAAACTGTAATAATAACAAATTATGTTGAGAAGTGATTATTGAGAACTGCTTATCAAAGTTTGCATTGTTGTCAGGCCCCGCCCTGCCCGGTCCCCCGCCCCGCCCCTGGCCATGTTGTCCCGCTTTACCAATGTTAAAAATCTGGTCACCTTAAGCCTGAACCAGGAAAGGTTCACGTTTGGGGGACACGTTGAAGTTGACAAATAAAATGAATCCTTTGCTCTCTGAGGGTGAGGAGCTTTGTGCGCTGGTTCAAGGTATGGTTTCCAGGACCAGCTGGCTGGGAGCACTGGTGTCTTCTCAGCCACCCCCCTCAGCAGGGGATTCAGAGAGGAGGCACATTTTGCTCTGAGCCCAAAGTGCACAGTGAACTTTAGAGGAATCATGCTTCTGCCCCAGCAAAAATCCCCCAGTGGGGATCACAGTTGGTCCCCTTGGAGGCATTTGCTTTCTGCTTTTCTCTGTTGTAGGTAAAAGACAAGAAAGGGGAGACACAGCAGAGCCGGTCATGACAAAGCCTGGCAGAGGCTGGTCTCCATCCAACATTAGGCACTGATGACATTTACTGAGCCCCAGCCAGTGTCCAGAACATTCCTAATGTCCACATAGATGATAGACCTTCTCCAAAAGTTAGCTCTAATTGGGGGGGAGGGCAAGAACACTGATGAAGAAAAATATGAGAACAGCATTATAATAAAGCAGACCTTAAAAAAAAAAAGAAAGAAAAGAAACATTGAAGGACTGAGTCAGTCACTCCAAGAAGGGCCCTGGAGGAATAACTTCCACTGTGTGTGTGTCCCCCTGCTAAAAAAATCACCCACGTGGCTATGGATACCTTTTAAAAAACTTTCAAATTAATACAAGTTCAAATGTTTAGGTTAGATTGTTTTCAATTCTAAGGTAAATATCTTTGCCACTTTGTCTATAATCCTGGTAATTTGGGTGCAAACATTTATTAATCTGTGTAGGGCGTTTGAAACCTTCAAATCCTAGTTCATTAGGACACTCTTCTAACTATGATGACTATTAGGCTGGGTTAGGCTTTCAGGGAGAAAATGAAATAACGGGAATGTCGTGTATCTGTAAATAACATCAGGCCTGTGATAAGAATGCATTTCGTTAGGTGTGGAAAGACCTGCCATTCTTGGCTCAGGGAGAAAAGCCACTATTCTCCAGCCTCCCAGGACTCCACAGGTAGAAAAGGTTTTTCTGCCCCTGGTGGTCCCACTGCTCTTTGTGGCGACCTCATGCTCGGGCTGGACCCTCTAACTCTGCTTATCATTCTGGGGCACTTTGCTGGTGTTCTCTTTAGATGTGTACACTGCACAGTTAATTACTGAGGTGAAGAGATGATGTCCCCATCCATGGAAATTATGGAAATGCTTTCAGACATTGATGTTTAATGAGTCTGAACAGGTGTGAGATTAGATGCGGCTGACAGTAACAGGTTGTGGCTGCTTGATACTTTGTAGCCATTGTTAAAGCTACCAAAACAAAATTTTGTTGCTCAGGTGATTTTTCTAAAAAAGATTGTTTTTTTCCACTAAGCGTTTCTGTTCTTGCCATACAACTAATAATTCCATTGATTAGTGACTTTTACCCCAAAGGTCAGTTTCATCCTCGGCAGACAGTTCATTGCTCACACGCAGGGCTCGGCCTGCTCAATCCCAGGTCTGTGCTAACTAGCATTGTGGAAAACTGTGCCCACCAGCTTGAAGTAATTTACCATCTCATGTTTCCAATCAGTCATTTATAAAAGGACAAAAGCTTGTGTGAGCGGTGGACACTTTTAAGCGTTGTCTTCTTATACCAGACATTGGACATGAATCTCAGAATTTTATTATGCTTTTTGTGGCTTTGCTGATCTTGAATTCCCTCCTCATCAGCCATGGGGTGACATTGCTGGATGCCAATCACGTGTGTAGCTAAAGCCACAGCGTTGAGGACACCATGAGATTGTTGTCCTCCCGGCAGGGGCCCATCCACAGACACTGTACCATAGGATGTGGAGCACAGGGAGCCCTGCTTCTATACTTGGTATATACAAGTACAAGGGGCCAAGGACGGAAGGGACACACAGTTTACAGGAAACTCATTCTTCCCTGAATGAGCTTATACTGGGAGTGGGGCGACAAGCCCCATTCTGTAATGAATCCCAAATGGATTTCATCACCTTGCTATTATAGCAAGAATAGGGGCTCATGGCAAGATTGGGTGCTCATTGCTGGTGTCCCTGGGTGCCCACCCAGGTGCTGCTGGGTCTGACCATTAGCAGATTAAGGGATCCATCTGGCAGTTTGTCCAGTGGGAGTTGTCAGCTCCCGTGTGTAGAGTTCAGGGTACCCACATTCACCCCAGAAAGGGGATTGATAAGCTTGATACTGAATATTCATTTATGTGGAGAAACATAAGTGCAAAGATTGGGATCCCATTTACGACAGCGTCAAACTTACACACTCTCTTTGAATGTACATCTTCTCTGCTGCGTTTCTCACAAGGGACCCCGTCTCCACACCGTGCTGAGGACTCCCCTGGGTGGCTGTGAATTGAAACTTATATCCGACTGATTCAAAAGGGAAGAGGGGTTGGGGGGGCTCCATGTTGGATTCTGAAAAATATCCTTGACCTCCGAGGCAGTTTTCCACAGCTGCAACTGAGCAAACTTAATTTTTCCATCTCAGGCAAGCAGGCAGGAGAAGCTTGGAAACCCTACCGCCCTCAAACTACCCAAATCTCTCCCAACCTAAATGGTGAGTCTGGAAGCTTCTCCCAGATCAGACTGAAGTTCGTAAAGTTCAAATACCGGTGGAGGTGACACACTGAAACTTATGTCTAGTAAATCAGAATCACACTCTGAGTCAAGTATAAATGAGAAACGGTAGACTTGCTTTGTAAACTTTAATCTAGGCAAGGCTGGGGGAGGGAGTTCAGGGCAGCTCTGAGGATCCGAACTCAGGAAAAGGGATTACCAAGAGGGGAAGCAGAAGAGAAACCTCACTTCTTCTTCTTCTTTTTTATTTTAAGTAAATTTATTTCAGGTTAATGTGAGGGTAAAAGCAAACCAGATCAAACTATTTGATTTTGTTAGGTAGAGTCCCTTTTGTGGTTATGTCCCCCACGCGAAAGATGTTCCAAACACCCCCAACCCGTGCCCATTCAGTGGGAGCACCACAGCCCTCTCCCTTCCTCCCTTTCATTACCCCTGCCCCAAACTTGAATTGAAATGAGTTTTTCACCTATATGGGCATGCATTAGATCATCTACCAGCTTCATATTAGTATTGACTACATTGGATAATTGCTTTTCCATTCTTGTGATACTTTACTAAGAAGAATGTGTTTCAACTCCAACCAAGATATTACAAACGATGTGAGGCACCATCTTTTTTATGGCTGAGTGGTATTCCATGGTGTGCATGTACCATAGTTTGTTAATTCATTCCTGAGTTGATGGACATTTAGTTTGTTTCCATGAAACCAGACTTCTTGAGAGATGCTGGCCATAGAAACGTTTATTAGTTTATTCTCTGCCAAGCAGGGACTGGAGACTTAAGGTCATTTAGTTCTCCCAACAATACCATGAAGTAGGGAATATTCACTCCCATTTTGTTGATGTGTAAACTGTGGCTACCCAGGGGAATTCCTCTGAGTTCTTGGGAGCTCCATGCAGTGTGGCATAAGGCCAGCTGCAGGCCTTGTAGCTCAGCTTGGGCAGTTTTTACATTTTTTTCTTATCATTCATGTACTTTGATACAGAGAAAGTTTCACCCCTTGAAACATTGTAATTGAGATTTTCCTTTGAACTCAAATAGCCAAGACTTCATGGCAGTGCTAAGGGCTCAAAGAGGTTACTGATAGTGAATAACAGGGAAGGCAGCTCAGGACAAGGAGCTTGGGAGGCTCCTCAGAAGGGAAAAGGTACAAATTGGCCTTGGGGACAAGGGTGTCCACATCTGGGTTGTGGAGAGGAGCAGTGGATTACAGAGACCCAGGCATGAAGACACTGAAGGGACATCAGTGGCTGCCGTAGTAGGGCTGGAAGTGAAGAAAAGGAGATGTCTGCAGTGATGGAAAGCTCTGATATCTTTTGACTAGAGAGTATTGATATTGTCTCTTACTCCTGACTGGGATCACATGTCAGCTCAAAATCTGTCCTAGGCCATGTGCAGTGGTGGTACCTTATAGTCCCAGCTGTACAGGAGGCTAAGGAGGGTAAGTGCTCCGATCTGAGTCCTGCCTGGGCAATATAATGAGACCCTGTCTTTACAGTCAATTAACCAATATAAATAAATAAAAATTAAGATATGATATCAAGGAATCACCAACTTCAGCCAGTCTTCCCCCAGAAGCCCACACTCAGGCCACCGTGTCAGAAAGAATGGCCCAATGTGTGTGTGATGGCTTCTTTGTGGGGCAGCACAGAGAACATTTCCAGAACTATAGCTGCAAAAGAGTCTGGGAAATGCAGATTGTACTTCTGGCATCGATACTCTTCCAGAATGCATGGGGAAAGAGATAAGTCAGTCCATAGGGTGTGCAATATTTGATTATTTTAGTCCCAAGTAATTTCTGCCTACTATGAAGTTGTAGGGATCTTGATCTCTGTAACATTTTTAAATACATTTTTCACTTATTATATTTATTTGGTTACTATTAAAGCTTCTTTGTTACACCCTGTCAACTGGAATGTTGAAAAAAGACTTCTATTTTATAGGACTTTTTGACAGTAGAGCACCTAAAAAATTATCTTCAAATATCATATAACAACAAATATCAGTTTATTCTCAAAGCAGAACATCTTTACTGGACAGGTGCCTGGACCACAGCCCCACAGCTCCAGCCCCTCCCCCAGCCTCTGCTGCCTGCCTTAACCCCATTTCCAGGTTGGACTTTACCCCCCTTCTCTGACCTTCAACTCTACTTAGGCACACGCTTTAGGGAATTACATCAGAAAAATTATTTAGAAATCACATCTATGAAACAAGGAACAAAGGTGGCCCTTTGCACTAGAGATGACATTTTAGTTTCCTAGAACTTCAAATCCAGTTGTGATACTTCTGGCCACCAAAGAGAAACCAGAGCTCAAGCCATGAAATGGCAAAGAATCAGTCATTTCCGTTATAAAATGATTACAAAGACTTATTATTATTCTCAATATTAATTTCAGTTTGACATTTTCCTATAATCACCTGAGAAGTGAGAGAAATGAATAGACCAGGCGTTCATCTTCACAGTGGCCCACGGCCAGGTGGTCTGATTCCCACTTGGCCATGCAGAATGATGCCCACTCTCTCTCCCCAGCCTTTCTGCTGTGGGTGGGGGGTCCTCTTTCTTCCCCATTATTGTCAAATCAGCCACTTGCCTTCTTTGTTCTTGCTGTTGTACAGCAAGAACTCCATTTAGGGTCTGTCAGTCTGTAAAAAATTTATCACAAAACTAGATGCAGAACTAATATCCCCTTCCACTTCGGTCTAAGAGTCAGGAAATGAGGCAGAAATAAAGGCTTCCAAAACTATGACAGATCTGAATTGAGTAAAGCCTTTCTTACCCACCTCTCCCTATTTTCCAAACAGGCCCAGAACAAATAGTCCAAGCCTGCACTGGCCAGCAGTCTTAATATTCTTTGTCCCACTGTAGTTACTGTAGAGGCGCATGATTCATTTACATAATTGCACAAATTAGAGATACTTCACAATGAAAGGTTTCCTGGTGATTTTTTCTCTGCCCTTTCGTTTCCTAGTGACAAAATTATCAGCACTTCTGCAGTGCCACCATCTCTTCTTCCCCTGGGCCTAGGCCAGTGTGCACAGGTACCTGTGTCCCATCTGAAAATGGCCATCAGGAGACTCCTGAGCTGGAGGCCTCTTCCCCAGGCTCCAGGTGGCAGGGCTGGGAGGGTCAGCCCCTTGTCTGTAGTCACTGCCTTCCTCCAGTGTGGGTGACACTTTGTATATGCCCATTCTCCCTCTATGCACCTTGGCTATACCTCCTAGCCCAGTGCCAGGGTCCCCAACACCACTGTCTGCACAATGAGAGAGCCAGACACCAGGCAGAATTTTGAGGGGACACATACAGAGAGTACACATTCTGAGAAAGGAAAGATCTGTATTAAGTTTTTGAATAATTTTACTGTATTAAAATATTAATATTATTATATGTACTGATAACAAATAATATGTAATACTACATATGTATTCTTAACAGAAGATGAATACAGGTCATGTTGTGAACCTCTTGTCATCGCAGAAGTCAAACATGACTTCAGTACTACCCATTTAATACAGCTTTTTCCTTCTTAATATGAGTACACGTTTGTTGGCACCCTCTGTATATATTAGGTAGCTTACCTTTCCCTGCCTTTGTTTACCCATTGTCCTTTAAGGGAACTCTGGAAAGTTAACCACTCTTGAAATGATTTATTAGAAGTACCTTCTGTAGATTGGAAGTAGTTAAATTGTGAAAAGTTTTAGAGCATGAATAAACTAAATGAAATACAGCAGAACCTCCCTAAGTTGAGCTGATTTTTCATTGACTGGACATGTACACATGCCCATATTGGCAGAGCAGGCCTGGTTCCTTTGCAGTTTTTGGCCGGGGCTAGGTTTTAACCCACCGCCTCTGGCATATGGGGCTGGCGCCCTACCTCTTTGAGCCACAGGTACTGCCCAGGCCTGGTTCCTTATGTTGACCCCTCCATAAATTGACCAGTTTGGAACAGTCCCTTGGCTGGTTAGCTTACAGAGGTTCTACTGTGCTTGGTTTTGTTTAGTTTAAGGAAGAGTTTGTTTCTTCTTTCAGAGGCATTGGCTGGTTTAGTAGGAGGAGAGCTAGATTACGACTGGGGAGATGTGGTTGTAGCTACCGTTCTGCCCCTGACTAGTCATGACTCCTGAAGTGAACCTTTGCTCCCTGCTTTCCCATTTGTCAAATTGCAGAAATATAACGTCTGCCCATCTGTTTCATGCACTTGCTGCTAGATGCAGGGAAGGTAACTTTGAGCTAATTTTTCCTTTTTTTTTTTTTTGAGACAGAGTCTCACTATGTCACCCTCAGTAGAGTGCCATGGTGTCACAGCTCACAGCAACCTCAAACTCTTGGGTTTAAGCCATTCTCTTGCCTCAGCCTCCCAAATAGCTGGGACTACAGGCACCTGCCATAACGCCTGGCTATTTTTTGGTTGTAGTTGTTATTGTTGTTTGGCAGGCCCAGGCTGGATTCAAACTCATCAGCTCTGGCTGGCACCTTAGCCACTTGAGTTATAGGCGCCGAGCCACTTTGTGCTAATTAGAAAATACTTTGATATGAATACAACAATATAAAATACTGTAAAAAAAAGGTGCATGCAGGGTGGTGCCTGGGGTTCAAAGGAGTAGGGTGCCAGCCCCATATACTAGAGGTGGTGATGGGTTCGAACCTAGCCCTGGCCAAAAAAAAAAAAAAAAAAAGAAGCATGCATTTTAGTTGGGAACCCTGAAGTTAGTGCCAATTCTGCCCTATGCTATGTAGTCAAATGTAGGTCAGCTCATCAGTCTGATCCCATTTTTATTTTAATTCGTAAAAGGGGAGGGGTGACAATAATACTTGTCTTATGTTGATATAGGGATGTGGCCAGCTATGAACCACCTTCCCTTCTATTAAGAAGTTTAGCCAGGCACAGTGGCTCACACCTATAATCCTAGTACTCTGGAAGGCTGAGGGAGGAGGATCACTTGAGCTCAGGAGTTCGACACCAGCCTGAGCAAGAACCACACCCCGTCTCTACTAACTATAGAAAAATCAGCTGGGTGTTGTGGCATGCGCCTGTGGTCCCAGCTACTCGGGAGGCTGAGGAAGGAGAACTGCGTGAGTCCAGGAGTTTGAGGTGGCCCTGAGTTAGGCTGATGCCATGGCATCCTAGCTCAGGTGTTTCAAAAAAAGAAAAAAGAAAGATAGAAAGGAAGATAGAAAGAAAGAAAGAAAGAAAAGAGAGAAAGAGAAAGAAACAAAAGAAGGAAGAGAAATTTGTCTCTCCCCTGGTTCTCACTGCTCTGCTGTCTGTCTGACAGTGTTGGCTGATTCAGGGGCTGATTTTCTATGTAGAACGGTCCTGATGACTATGCCCAGAAAATAGTAAAGATCAGACATAGGCAGGTTGGAGGTAAGAATGGAAATGTTTTAAGGAAAGAGAATAGGGTTTTCATTCAGTATAAGTGATTTGTACTCTAAGTATAAGAAAAACAGCAAAAGGTTTGCTGAACACCATCGGCCTTGCCAACATTAGGCACATCAAAAGCTCTAGTTCAGAGCTTCCTTTCTGTTGAGAAGATGGTCTGGATGGGTGGCAGGAGGAAGGTGAAAGGAAGGGGGAGAAGAGCGGAAATCTGTTTCCCTGAGATGAGTTTGGTCAAGTAGTTTCAGAGGCTGGAAAGTTCTGTTGATGGGAGGGGAGGGACTCAGTAAGATATCCTTCTGTAGAGGGAGGATAACAGTGTCCTGCACCTGTTTTTCTAGGCTTACCATTAACCTCACTTGAAGGTCCTTTATCTCCTGACTCACCGTGGGTACCCTTAGGAAGGGAATCTGATTAGAATAGGTCATGGCTGTAAGGGTTGCTTTATTTGAAGACACTGGACTAGGGGAAGGAGTGGAGAAGGTGGAACGGTTATTACAGGTGGTTGACAGAAAACCCGGTTGCCGTGAACCTGAGGCCAGCTTGTGGCTCTTCCTGCAGAGTGCTATGCTTCTGACTTACAAGAAATGTCTTTATCTCCTGCAATTAATATAAGCTCTTTTCTTTGGTTGATTTCTGACGTCTCAGATAGGCCTGATTTGGGGAGAGAAATAAAGAAATGTCCAGCTAAACTCATTTGGAGATGTACCTTTTAACACCCTGCAGCCGCCTCCTTGCTCTCTGGCACACCCAGGAATTTGGCAGTAGCATCCAGCAGAGGAGACACAAGGTCCGACGGAATGATGGACAGGTGGTCTCCCCTCATCTCAGCGGGAGTTTAGTAGTTGATTCATGACTTCATGTCAAGGAAATAAAAAAAAAAAAAACTTCCTCTTGCAATTTATCAAACCACTGCAGATTTTTCTCACAGCAAAGTGAAGGGAGTAGAATTTTAATTTGGCCAGTTTTTAACACATTTCTAGCTAGTAGCTCTCCTCATCTGATCTAATTTCCAAAGTGGTGACTTTGTTTTCTGAAGTCATAGACACGCTCTGTGCTCTGATGAGCTGACCCCCCCACCATGATTTCCTGATTAAACACCTTCTATGATCCCACCAGCAGATGCACTGAACTCCCCTCAATGGTTCCTGTATCCCCCTCTTTAAAATTCCACTGCCTGGTGCTCTCAGGATCTCTTATCCATCCCCCCACCCCTCTTAGAGCACTCCTCTCTAGAAAAGCCACACAATCAGGGGACACTAAAAGTAGCTCTCCATCAGGACAAAGTGACCTTAAACTGAAGAGAGGAGAAAGAGAATGAAGACCCTGCAGTCAGGATGGCTCCCACATTGTAGGGTATCTGGTGCAGGGAAATAAATGCTCCAGCCGCCAGCCTGCATTTCACATGTGATGCAATCAAACAGCATTAATTCTTATCCTTTCCATTTTCTTCTCTTTTCTCTTTCCTGCCTCTCTTTCTACCTTTTCCATTTACTAAATGCATTTGATGTACACAAGGTCTCAGAGAACAGTACGTTTATTTTTCTCATTTGTTCTCCAGAAAGCAGAAGTCTAATCATGTAGTGCCATTGGTATTTTCCTTCTCAACACAAGCTAACCACCCATAGTCCTGACATTCATTTGTCCTGCTTTTTTTTTTTCTTTTTCTTTTTTGAGACAGAGTGTCTGTTGCCCTGGGTAGAGTGCTGAGGGGGCGTAGCTCACAGAAACCTCAAACTCCTGGGCTCAAGAGGCTGAGGCCGGCCTGCCGCAGCCTCCCGAGAAGCTGAGCCTATAGGCACCTGCCACAATACAGGGCTAATCAACAAAAAATTATTTTTACTAGAGATGGGGTCTCACTCTTGCTTAGGCTGGTCTCAAACCCTTGACCTCAGGGTCCTGCCTCAGCCTTCCAGAGTCCTAGGATTACAGGTGTGAACCACTACATCAGGCCTTATTCATGCATTTCATATATCATGCATATACTCTCTAGTCCTGGTATTCCCAAAAGAATGAAAGTAATAATAACAGATATTTATTGTTTTCCATTAGTAGACCCTATACTAAGTGTTTAGTAAGTAAAATACATTCATGAAATAGTCCAGACTGCTTTATTGTTACTGCCTGTTTTCCAGACTGAAATCGATGTTGAAAGAATTAACTACCTTGATGTTTAAAGAACTAATTAACTGAGGTCAAGAGGGGTAGGCTTTGCACACAGCAGTTTGATGACAGATAGACTCTGGTCTTGCTATCTACTGAAGATACTCTTTTTAGGACTGGTTCTCAAACTTTAGCTGCATGGAATTGCCTAGAGGGCTTTTAAAAACGTGTATTTCCAGTTCTCACTCCCCAGCAGTAGGATTTGCATTTCTAACAAGTTCCCCGATGATGTTAATGAGGACCCCACTTTAAGAACCAGCGCTCTAGGCTCCCTTCCTGCTCTGGCAGCCTCTCTCAGATCCCATTGCTTCAGGAAAGGTAAAATGTACCCAGCAATTAATTTGCAGCTCAGATTCCTGCGACCTGTCGAGGGAAGAGCTGTTATTTCCCAGCCAGAACACCGCAGTGTGCTGCCTTTCTCCTGGGCCATATCCATGAAGTCACCTCGGGTTCCATTGTTCCCTCGGAGTAATTCCTAAGAAATTACTCTGGGGAGAAAATGGTTTCGAACCGAGGTGGCGGTGGCGCTTAGTGTCCGTCTGAAGACGTGCGCTCCAGCGTGCTGGCACTGAGAGTGTGGCAAACAACACAGGCTTGTAAATAACCCCCGGAGTCACTTCTGCTCAGGGTCCAGAGTCTGGTTGTTCTAGAACACCCTTCTGAATCCTGAAAGCAGACAGCAAAAGCGGCCGGCTGTACAGAGACTGTTTGTTTACTTAATCCCCGGTGTAAACGCAGCGATGGTGACCGGCCAGCACTTGGCCTGCCAACACCCCTGCGCTCTGGCGGGGACTCTGTCCTCAGCTGAGTCCACCGACCTCTTCCTGTGTCCGCAAACAGTGGCAAAACGGAAACAGAAAGGAAATCGCAGCGAGGAAACGGTGTCGGCCTGCAAAACAGGCCTGGAACAATTGGCTTTGCAGATTCCCAGGACAAGCCGGGACGCGCGGGATTGTGACAGCGGCGGCGGCACCAACGCTGAGAGGGGCTGTTTCTGTTCTCGGGGCACTTTTTGCAGCCCTGCCTTGGTCCTGCCTCTAAGGAAGCTATTTACAGTTTTGCACAGTGGGATAGTTTTATGAGCCAACCCTCTCAGTTTTATGAGGGTTCCCGGGGTAAAGCAGTTATACAATCTTACACCAGCACACCAACTTCAGTGGAGGGCGAACAATACAAACTAGGCCATCCAGACGCACAAAGCAGGCAACGCCAAGCAGTCGTGATTTAAGTTCAGTTCGGTGGTGACCTGGCTTATTACGATAAGATAGGGGAATGAATAGAGCCTACGCAGGGACCCAGAGAGAGAGACAGACAGAGAGCAAGGGAGAGGGACATAAATAATTCATCTGGCTCCTTCCAGAAGCTAGAAGTTGAAGGGACAGGAATCTTGTTATCAGAGAAAGGACCAGCATTCAATCGCTGGAGTATTTTCTCCAATTTCTTTTCGGATTTGTTGGTTGAAGGAAATAACACCGCCTTCTACCAAGTATTTGGTAAGCAATCCGCCCCTCCACGCGATAGGCCGTTTTGATTGTCACAAGGCTTTCTAAGGCAAGCCCTGTATTTACAAATGAGTTTGCTAAGCCTTGAGTTCACAAGAAGATGGGTTAATTATGAACTAGACTGGATCTCAAATTTATCAGCAGGCTAAGTAGCTGGTGACTGCCCCAATCAGAGGCAGCTTGGAGGAAATGAAACGGGACTTATTTACATTTAAAGTGATGCCCAGCTTCTTAATCACCTCAAAGCATTTAAAAATTAACTTTACTACCAGCGGTTCAAGAGGCATAATGAACCCTGGGAGGGCATTTTGCTACTTTTTCTTCTCTCTTCTTCTGGAGCTGCCTGTTCATTATTTCTGTCTGTGTTCTTTGCCTGTATCTTTTTTTTTGCTAAACCCTGGAAAGTTTCTTTGCCCTTTAGTTTTGCTAAATAATCTGTGGTTTATTTGTTAAGCATCCGGATAAAGCAATTTTCTGTAAACTTACCAGAATCGCTAATGGTCACTGGCGTAGCACAACATGAGACAGAAATCATTTTGCTAAACCCTTTTTTGGACATGAAATGTTTTTTGTTAAATTGGTGCGTGACTAAAGGGCTATTATGGGTTACAAATTCTGAACACAAAGGGTGACCCAGGACCACGTGCCTACGTGGTCAATTTGAAGTGAACAGTAATAACAATTAGATAAAGTTTAGATTAGAAATCTCTAGTATGGCTGGGCATGGTGGTTCACACCTTCAGGAGTGCTAGGATTACAGGTTGAATCCTAGCACTCTGGAAGGCAGAGGCAGGTGGATTGCTTGAGCTCAGAAATTCAAGACCAGCCTGAGCAAGAGCGAGACCCTGTCTCCACTGAAAAGAGAAAAATTAGGCAGGTGTAGGGGTGGGCACCTGTAGTCCCAGCTACTCAGTAGACTGAGGCAGGTGGGTTGCTTGAACCCAGGAGTTTGAGGTTGCTATGATGGAGGCCATGGCATTCTAGTCCAAGAGACAGGTGAGGCTCTGTCTCAAAAGAAAAGAAAAGAGAAGAGAAAAAATTGAAATCTCTAGTCAGCCAATAAAAGAATCAGCAGTTAGGATGATAGATGCACATGTAAATGGCAGTTTCAGTCACATTTCAATTTAACACAACCTCCAATTCCAGTTAACATTCTTATTACAGTATTTAGATCTGTAGTCTCTAATTATTTCATAGTTTTCAAACTCCGCAGAGGACAATAAGATTTGCAGGTGGGATGTGAGTGATGGTAATTATCTTCCCTGTCTTACTCAAAGACTTGTTGTAAAGAGTTGTAAGATTTTTTTTTTTTTGTCAACTAAAAGGAGCTGGGCAAACATAAGATATCTTGACATTCCATTATTTAATATTTTAATGACATGTTAGCCCATTATTTGTGTTTTGGTTTGAAAAATTTAAACTAAGTATACTACCATCCCTTTGTAACGATTCGGATTTTCTCTTTATGCAAAGAGCTACTTCGTAAAACCATTATTTTAAAGAAAAGCATTTTCTTTGATTAAATAAAAAAAAAAAAAACAGACCTAATTGGGGCACTACCAAGAGTAGCTTTTTGGTTGTAGAGGAAAAAAAGGAAATGTTTGCATTGAAAAGGTTTGTGTGCTTTATATTTAGGGGTCCATTGTGGTATGAATTGGGGTAGAAGTGAGGCCCTTCCTTCTTGCTAAATTATAGCAGCTAAAAGGCCAAGGGGTAGATTCTCTGGGTTTCAACTTGGACGACGGAAGCAGGTTTCCCTACTTTGGTGAAAGGTGGGCCACTTGGGTTTTAAGAGCTCCTTCTTGAAAACTGAGCAGAAACCCGTGACTCTGGCTTTGCATCTTTTTTAGAGACAGTACATTCTATACTTTCCTATTCGTATTGTGCCGAGCCTGCTGGAGGAAGATTGGCGGCTACACCTCTTGGGTTTTCCTATAACAAGATGTTCATCTCTTGAGGCTATCTCCGTGAGCCCAGCCTTACAAAAATCCATTCTAATTAAATATGCTACTACTCTCCAGGGGGAGATGCCTTCATTATAGGGACTTATTTTAGGGGAATATAGATGTGTGGGTATCTATATTTTAGTGATAGACACCAGTATCCGTTTGCAAGCAAGGGGATATACCATCCCCCAGCCCCTTCTCCCCTCTCATCTTACATCTTGCTATCTAGAGACGCACACAGAACAAATCCCTCGGGACCGAGCACGCTTTCAAATACACGAAGTCAAACCCTTCTCAGACACACACGTCTTTCCATTACCAGTACAATGAGCCGCTTCCAGTAACTCTACAGGTAATGGTGGCATTTCTAATGGGAGTGCCCGGCCCAATTAGGGATTCATTAGTGCGTTCTGGATAAAGATAACGAGCACTTAGGACTTGTTTTTTTTTTTTTTTTTTAAATAGAGTCCCGAGAAGAAAAGTGAACCTCTAAGTAACTGGTCAAAGCACCATCATCCTCTTGCCTGTCTTTAGAAGTGAAAAGTTCCTGTCTGAACAGAGATGTCAAGTCTTAGAGGAAGAGTTAGACTCAAATCCCAACCTGGCTCATTAGCCACGGCCCTGCTTCAGAAAGGGAGGCGGTGAAAGAAGATTCTAGAAGCATATTACATGCTGCATAAACAGTGCTGCTGCCTCTTCCTCCCACCCATTCCTCATGGGAGGGGATAATGGTGCCCCAAGTGGAATATTGACATGAGCTTGTTTCCTTCTCACCTTTATTGCATGAGGAAGAGGCAGGACCAGATGTTCAGAGAGTAATGCCGTCCTCTAATTCAGGGATTTAGCTGGAGAAGGACACCAGGCACCTGATAAGATGGAGGAAAAAGAGCCAAGGGGGGGACATTAAAAAATACTCTCTTCTTTAGGTAATTTCTTCATGATAATCATAGTTGTGAGGTCTTTGAGTAGTTCCAAAGCAGACTTTCACTTTTATATGGAGAACCATTTACTTCCAAAATTTGTCTTTTTAAGCTTTTATGTTTTCAGTTAAATATGAATTATATTAGAGGGATTTGTACTCCAGGTGAGGAAAACCCTTACTGTTATGCTGACCCTTGAGAAAGATGTTCAACCAATTGTCCATCCAGCGGCGTGTAGACCAGCTGGCATAGTACTTTCTGTGAAAGTTAGAGCTGATTTAGTTGCCTTATATTGATGGCCTGTCTGCTCTTCTGTGTTTAGATGAGGTAGGAATTCTCTGAATTTTTTTCCTGGCTGTCATATCCAGAAACTCGGTGGTCAAATCAGACTCTGTTTTCTCACCATGGGATTTGCTAAGAGCTCATGAAGGGGACTTCCTTTTGATCAGCAGGACAGGTATTTCTGGGTCCTTGACAATGAGGATGCATACAAAAAGTCTATTTAGAATCGAGACATTGACCTTTTACTCTCCCATGTACTTTCACTTTTCTTTTTTAAAAATTTGACTCAAACTTCCGAGGAATACCTGTTGACCTCAATTAAAATGGTATCTTGCAAGGATTTCTGTCTCTGAGTGAGTGAGAAGTAAGTCAAGACCAAAATAATCCTTGTGAAATGACTTCTTTGCTGACTTTTGATGAAGCTTTTGGCCAATACCCTATGGGATTGCTGAGTTTCTTTTAACTGACTGATGGGGTGCTAAGAATATTACATGCTACCCTAACATGATAATGACATATCTGCTGTCTTCCAGATGACAGGCAGTACTTCAAAGTCCGTCTTCAAAATTCATACTTTCAAGCTTTAGAGGGTTCTCTGTGTGCCTTTGCTGATATTAGATCCTTGACCTAACACATTCATGTTGCCTGTGCTATGATAAAGACTGAAAAATTGATTTAGTTCATGGACAGCAAGGGTAGGAGCATAAATACACAGTAGAATGTCTATAGCTGACCACCTCCCTATGCTAACCACCTCCTTCAGTTGACCTAATTTTCACAGATCGGACATGCACCACATGTACAGATCAGTACAGTGGGCCTAGTTCCTTCTGTTGAGCACCTCCACATGTTGACCAGTTGTTACAGTCCTTTGGGTGGTCAACTTACAGAGGTTCTACTGTATTTTGAAAATGATGATGACCCTGACGATGAGGGTGCTTCTGTTGAGCACCTCCACATGTTGACCAGTTGTTACAGTCCTTTGGGTGGTCAACTTACAGAGGTTCTACTGTATTTTGAAAACGATGATGATCATGAAGGTTTGGTCAGTGGAAATATAGGGTTATGTTAATAAATGTAGTCTTGGCCCCACATGGCACACATGCTGACCAGGTATGGGGACCCAGGGCTCTGACAGTTGTGCCTTGTTCAGGGTCTGTCCCCGGTTCCCCCTCAGTTTGAGGGACCAAGGTCGTCTTGGTGGTAAGTGTAGAAGCATAATTAGCAACAGACTTTGGCTCCAGAAGTGATGCTGTTGAAGCTTCAGCTGGCTGGACAGAAATATTATGAAAAAAAAAAAGGAACAAGATGTTATTACATGAATGCTAAGCCATGCCTTGCCAGTTTGGGCAGACTGGGGACACTTTTTAATGAAGTTGGAAATTATCTTACTGAAGGGAAGCAGGGAAGAAAACGATTTAAAAGGAAGTGTGGCGCTTATCCTTGAGAATTTTAAGTCTAATGAGGAGATAAAACAGACTTGATGACTTAAGAACATGATCAAACAATGTCAGTAAATAAAAATATATTTAATGAGAACCTCAGCATTGTCCTAATTTTTTCATGTAAACAAGATTGTCTTCCCACACTGGCAGAGGAGGTCTGGGTTGCCCAACCCCTGTGGCTCTAAAAGGTAGTCCAGTTTTGCATCTAGGAGCCAGACAGACTGGGTTCTAATCTTGTCTGCACTGCTTGGTAGCTGGGAGAGAACTGGGGGGAAATTGCTTAAGCCTTCTAAACCTCAGGTTGTTTTTCTTTAAATTTAATCTCTAAAGTGGAGCTAAATTGAATAGTCTGTCCTTTGTAGGGTGTTATAAGCATTTATAAATGATGAGGCTGGACACAGAAGGCACACATGCATACTTGCCCCTCCTCTAACTGGGGCATGCCAGCTCTGGGCAGAAATGATCACAGCTTCCAAGGAGAATCAGACTTAAACAACTGTCAGGTGGCGAACACACCAGTGCAAAAGGGCAGGCTACTGACTTGGCTAGTGGAAGTGTCACTCTCAGGAAGCCATTGCTTCTCCTTGTAGGGACTCTGCAGAGAGCATTCCCAGCTGCTATGTGGAGGAGCATAGGGAGAAGAGGTTGTCAAAGCAATTTGGTTTTGGCCAGGTCTCAGAGCCCCCTGTAGTAACCAAACTGAGTGGAACCGGTCAGTTGAGATAACCAGAGGTGAGACACCTGCTTATCGGCAGACACCCTGAGACATGTTTGCCTCTGACTTCGTGAATCATCACTGCTTGTGTTCTGCTAAGGTGCTTGGCCATGAGAGTAGGAAATGCAGTTGAGTGCCGTTATGGTACAATATGGCAATCCTGAATCAATGGCCAGGGCAGGACAAACTCCAGGGCTTAGGCCAGAACGTCAACAAGCTGTGGGAAGGTGTATCCTGATGCTCCTGTTCTAACATTGGTGTCTGGCTCTGCCCTATGGAAATGCTGTAGATTTGTGTTCCCAAACTCTCAGGCAGCAGGCCCAGTGCTGGTCTGTGGACTGTTAGGCCTCACAGTAGGGGTGAGCAGGGGGTGTGCAAGCGAAGCTTCACCTGTACCTACATCTGCTCCCCATTGTTCGCATCACCGCCTGAGCTCTGCTCCTTATCAGATCAGCGGTGGCATTAGGTTCCCAGAGGAACAGGAACCCTCCCGTAAACTGTGCCTGTGGGGGATCTAGGTTGTGAGCTCCTTATGAGAATCTAATGCCTGATGATCCAAGGTGGAGCTGAGATGGTAATGCTAGTGCCAGGAACAGCTACCAATACAGACTGTCACTGGCAGAGAGGTTTACCTGCATAGACAAAGGCTTGCAGACTTTTACCAAAACCACCTCCTTTACCCCCACCAGTCTGTGGAAAAATTGTCTTCCATGAAACCAGTGCCTGGCGCCAAAACAGTGGAAACTGCTGCTTTAGACAATACCCTTCCTTGTGGCTTTGGGGCACAAAGTACCTGCCAGCTCCTCCCAGCCCTTGATGATTCCCCCTACCCAATCCTGATCTTGAAACTCGGCTTTATCTAAGACTTTATCTTTGTGTGATCTTGCCAGATATTAGCTCTTCTCCCCCACCTTCCTCATTCTTATTTTATATTTGCAGTCAATATTGACTTTATTTATTTATTTTTATTTTTTATTTATTTATTTTTTGGAGACACAGTCTCACTCTGTTGCCCTTGGTAGACTGCCATAGTGTCGTAGCTCACAGTAACCTCTAATACAAGTTAGTGCTGCCAGAATACTAATGCTACACGATTTCTAATCATGAAAGAGCCATGCTAGAAGGCAGCATGGGCTTGCTTTTGGATGTGGGGATCCAGACATATAGGAAATCTGCTCTCACAAAAAAAGCTATGATAAATATTCCCCTTGGGGGTGTACAAGGAGCTCTCCAACCTGCCTCCTTTCTTGGTTAACTGCTAGGAGGGGGGGAGGAGGGAGCAGGTGTAAGGTTGTGGGTCAGGCTGGTGGTGGGTGGGTATGCTGCCTGGAGCAGGACTGAGACCCCATTTTTTTAGTGGGGGGAGGGGAATGTCCCAAATTGAGCGGTAGCCTTATTTCAGGGAAAAAAAAATCCCTAAAGCTCACCCCACAATAGTCTCCCTCGGAGAAGCAGCTGTCCGTGGGAGGGATCACAGGCTGTACAACAAAGCCACCTGGCCCAGTTTTGCCATGGTCTCACCTCAGTGGGAGTTATACATCTTCTCCTACTGTTTGTTTCTTCTCTTGCTCGCTCTGGTTAAATGATAAATCAGCTTGGCAGGAACATGATGTTTCTATTCATTTGCTAGCGTGCTGGGCACACGGCGCCTACTTGATACATGTTAAACGATTAATACCACAACAATAAGGCAAAGACTGGGAACCAGGGGGGGCACTGGGAAACCAGTGGGGAGGAGAAGTCTGAAAACATTACAGGAGCTTGGGCGAGCTGCTCACCTTTGCCATTAAGTGTATACTGTATCCCATGACAGCTTTGAACGGGGGCATTATTCAAGAGTGGGAAAGTGTGTGCAAATTGTAGCGAGATCAAGCTGGGAGGATGGGAGCCAGCCGGCCGTGTGGCAGCCAGTAATCAGCCTAACGCAGTGACAGATCCCAGAGGCAGCATGGAAGCTGCCAGCATAATTATCCCTGGACCCCGTCACCTCAGCCGGCTGGGCACCTGGGCTGGGCTGCAGGTGGGGGACGGAATGCAGGCTGCCCGCTAGCTACTGTCTTTTCAGGGCTGCCCCTTGCACTTGGTTTGTTTTCCTCCTGGGATAAAGGATGGTGGTGCCTGTTAAGCAAAACACAAGCTGGGAAAAGAAAAATTTCCAAGAGAGATCATTCTTATTAGCTCTGAAAGCAGATTGGCTGACATTAAAAAATAATCAGGAATCCCAAAAGGCATGTTTGCATCCTCCAACACTGTGGTCCCCAGCTCCAGGCTGAGCCCCTGTACTGGTCTACGGCCTGTTAGGAACCAGACTGCACAGCGTCACTGTTCGAGCTCCACCTTCTGTCCCATCCCCACTCCCTTGGCCCCTCTCTCCAGTGTACTGAAAAACTGTCTTCTACAAAACCTGTCCCTGGTGCCCAGAAGGTTGGGGACCACTGTCCTAATATCCCAGCATAGTGATTTGGGTCCTTCGCTCCTAGGAATTTAAAAGGTCACACAGAGAGTGACAGGTCCCCGGAGAGGTAGATGAGTTTCTCCATAGCCCTACCTATGTGTTGTCCCCAGATTTCTCTGCAGTGCTGAGCAGCAGTGGCCCATGGCACCTGGGAACTTCAGCATGTCTCAGCTGTAAGGCAGAAAGAACAGGAAAGCTGGAAAAAGCCCCTACTGTGGAAGCCAAAGACACTGGAATTCTGCAGACCCTGCAAGTGACCCTCTTTTATCCCACCTTCCTCAGAGGCCTCCAAATTCCTCAGTCCCCAGAGCGCCTTCCTGTGGGTGCCCAGCCAAGGAAGGCCTTTATGGAGGGGTGACGGCCTCCTGGCTTATGTTGTGGCTGGAGGTTTACCACTTCATGACTTGGTGGTGGGGCTTGCCGTCGGGTCTGTAGCATGGGGTTGTCCCCCAGGTACCCAGCCTTGCTGGCACCCTGGGTCCCACTGAGCCCAGCTCTGACCAGCTTTCTCTGGCTGCCGGTCATCTGCACAAACTGAAGATCTACCAAGGCAGAGGGGTCTTCTGAGGTCTTGGAAGCCTGGGTTCTTTCAGCCCTGACTTACAGTTGCTCTATTTTGGCCCACCCTGTGGTAGAAAAGAATTCCTTACATTGATAGAACGTTGTACAAAATCATCTTGCACAAGTTATTGGATCTTTGTGACCAACTTGTACAGGGGATAGTCTGCCTAATTTCTTTTTTAAGTCAGAGTCTCACTCTGTTGCTCCAGGCTAGAAAGCCATGGTGTTAGCCTAGCTCACAGCAACCTCAAACTGCTGGGCTCTAGTGATCTCTCTACCTCAGCCTTCCAAGCAGCTGAGACTATAGGCACCCCTTCACAACACCCGGCTATTTTTTCTATGTTTAGTGCAGACGGGGTGTCACTCTTGCTCCGGCTGGTCTTGAAGTCCTGAGTTCATGGGAGCCACCCACCTCAACCTCCCAGAGTGCTGGGATTACAGGCATGAGCCACCATGCCCGGCCTATTTCGTCTGTTTTAAAGATGAAGATACAAGGGCAGGGAGAAGAGAGAGAACTTGGTTCACAGGTTTCATGGGAATGAATGAATGACTTGGACCCAGCCTCTGCCTCAGAAGGCCCTGGGAGTTGTGAATTCCCTGCTGGGACCAAGGACTGGGCTCTGAAGCCAGACTGCCCCCATGAGATTCCCAGTACCACTGTCTAATGGCTGTTCACCTGGGGTAAGTGTTTGCCTTTGTGCCTTGTCCTTCTTATCTATAAAATGGAACTAATGTCCCCTCCCTGGTACCCATCTCACGTGGTTGTGTCAGCACACACTTGCTGGTATTAACAGCGGCTACGTTTTAGTGATTATTTCGTGCCTGACCCTGTGCTTTACGCTGTCTGAGCATTCATTCATTTAATCATCATGATAACCCTAGTGGGCTAATTATTCTCTAATTATTCCCATTTCAGAGATGAAGGGGCTGAGGCACAGACAGAGGAAGTCATTTCCTAGCAGTAGAAAAACTCATCGCCCTGCTCTTAACCTCAACACTACACCTCTTTTAAAACAGAGCTTGGCTCCTGGTAATGACTTTACAATTGTTGGCTGCTACTGCGGTGGGTATGGAGGCGGGCTGGTGTGATGTCAGGCCCCACCACCCTAGGTCTCGCCTCTGCCAGTTCACTCCCTGTGGCCAGAAGCATCACAGTTAGGACTTCGGGTTGGCTGAATAGGACTTTTGCCCCCCTGTTAAAATGCAGAGTTCCCCTGGACTCACATTAAACTGAACTTGCTTCTAAGCCTTGGTGTCCCTGCATTGGAAGGCTGTACGGGAGTGGCTTGATGGAGACAAGGGGAAAGGTCTGGAGCAGGTTGCCTGGGGAGATGATGAGGGGTGTCCCTTCTGGTGGGGATGTGGCCAAATACGCAGAAATTCTGTAAGCAAAGGAGGGCAAAGATTTATCCATCTGACAATCTCTCCCCGCTGCTGTGTATGGCAGGACCTCACTAGGGTTCTCTTTCTTCACACTCTTTTTTGTGAATTGTCTTAGGGCTGCTACGGGTTGGGAATCACACACTAACAGGGCTCCTTTGACAGACGGGGAATTCGAAGTATGGAGAGGTCACACAACAGGACAGTAAAAATTCCCTGCCGGCACCCTAGAATCCTGCCTCCCCGTATGAATACAATTTATCTTCCTCTTCTCTGATAAGCTTTACAAGGAAGCTGTTACATGCCACCCTTGCAATAAATTAAACAGATTTCAGGGTTGATTTTCTTCTGTGGCCTGAGTTTAGGAGTAAGGACCAGACGTTCTTCTTTGCTGGTTTTGGCTCCAGTGCCGGCCGAGCCTTTCTGGTGGAGGGCTTGACATTTAACTTGTAGTTTCCAATCTCCTCTCTTGAAACCTGAGTCTAATGATGCTTCCCTGCCTCCCAGGTATGTAGTGAGGGTTAATTAGATAATGTTTGCATAGGGCTTTGAAGATGAAAGCACCTTATAATTGTTATTGCATATCTTCTCTTCCAGAAACCGGGAATGCTTTACGGCAGGAACACTCCAACGTGTCTTCACTTGCACCGTTCACTGAAGGATAAAACTTGTTAGGCATCAGTGAGCTAATGATACCGTGTGCAGCGCCGAGGATCAAACGGGCAAAACAAACAACAAGCCCTAAGAACGGCTTGGGCTGCCAGGAAGCAGCTGTCAGTGGGGCCTGGGGATGGAACGAGCCCACCCATTCAGGCGAGGGCTGCGGGGTAATGCTCCCGTCGACTGGGACCCCCACACAAGGGACTTTGGCTCCTTAAGAGAATGTCGTGGCCCCACAAACCAGAAAGTGCTGAGACAGAAAGGAGAGCCAGACATGACATTTGGGAAGTGCCCGTGCTCTGGGTGGGTCACAGGAGAGGAAGGTAGCAGCGTGGAAGATCCTGCTTACCATGTTAGAAGATTATTTGAAGAGCTTTCTGATTGGCCTTCCTGCTTGTGGTGTGATTCCGGCCCATGAGTCCCCCATCCCTCCCGCCGTCAGGCTAATAGTGCTTCCCCACCTCCCTACCCCCCATGGCAAATCTAAGGCCTAGCAAATGAAGTCTAGTCCTTTTGAACCATTACTATAGCCTTCACAAACCTCTACTGTCTGCCTTTTGTTAATTTTCCTACTCTTTTTGTTGTTGTTGTTTTCCGTTTTTGGCCAGGGCTGGGTTGGAACCCGCCACCTCCAGCATATGGGGCCAGCGCCCTACTCCTTTGAGCCACAGCCGCCACCCTAATTTTCCTACTCTTTTTCTCTCTTCCCAGCTAGCTCACACCACCCTCGCCATACTCCTAAAATGCCTTTCCCCATGCCCCACACCTTTTACTCATGTGAATCCTGGACAGTCAGCCCTGATCCTGTGTCCTTAAAGACTCTTTATGGGATTGTGCTGCTCCTCTGTTAGTTTTGAATTAGTATATCAAGGAATACCCCAGGCTGGGTAATTCATAAAGAAAAAGAGGTCTGTTTGGCTCAGGGATCTGCAGGCTGTGCCAGGAGCCTGGTTCCAGCTTCTGCTCTGGGTGAGAGCCTCAGGGAGCTTCCAATCCAGGTGCCTGGAGC
Organism: Galago senegalensis; assembly: GCA_963575145.1. Classification (NCBI taxonomy): domain Eukaryota; kingdom Metazoa; phylum Chordata; class Mammalia; order Primates; family Galagidae; genus Galago; species Galago senegalensis. The sequence goes on along the minus strand of CAUYTI010070662.1, from coordinate 9,158 downwards.
AGGTGGGTCACATGGTGAGAGCAGAACAGGAGCAAGGGGGAGGAGCCCGGCTCTCCCGGACCCTTCAGAGAGAACTGGCTCATTACTGCAGGGTCTGCCCCATGACCCAAACACCTCCCATCAGGCTCCACAGCCAACACCAGGGATCAAATTTCAGCATGAGATTTAGAAGAGGGCTGGAGTGTCCAAATTATATCAGGCTTCCTCCTCTGGGTCAATTCTGCTTGCTGTTCAGTTCTTTAGCATGTATTTATATTTCCTTATATCGGTGTGTGTTTGTTACTGAATTTGCTATTTGGGCTGCAGAGTCAGAGTTAGAGTCCTGGGTCACCATGTTTTAAACTCTGTCAGGGAGGAGTATCTCTAATACCTAACGGTGTCTGGCATCCCTTAGGTATCTACTGGTATGTGACCAATCGCTCAGACTTTGTGGTGTAAAATAAGCTTTATTTATTATGATTATCTCTCTTCAAGGGGTTTACCTGGCTTTGCTAGGTGGTTCTTGCTTGGGGTGTCGCATATGACTACAGTTAGATGGTGATTTGATGGGATTCATATGAAAGACCTTTTCATTCACTTGTCTAGTGTGTGGCTGGGGAGACGCAAATAGCTAGAATAAGCTATGTTCCTTAAGTACATCCGTCTGTATTTTTTTCTCTCCACGTGGTCTCTCCAGCATACCAGCTCCAGGGTGGCTGGACTTCTTACTCAATACTCCAAAGGCGCGTGTCCCCACAGGACCCTGCAGAACTGCGTCCCCTTCTCACCCTGGGCGTCACTGTGTTCATTCACAATGTCATAAACCAGACTGTATTCAAGGGTAGGGGAGATAACCTCTTGGATGGGGGAAGTATTAGAATTTGTGGATTTGTTTTATAACCACTGTACTCAATACATACTTGTTGATTGATTGCTGGAATGAATAAATGGATGGACGATCAGTTTTTACTGCTTCCAATATGAGAGAAAAGCAATTCAGTGATCGATTACAAAAGTCTTACTGTTTCCATCAACATGCCAGAGACGTTTGCTTATTTTTTAATGTGTTTGCAATTCATGGGAAAGTATAGATTTCTTTTGTCCTCATAAAATCGTATTAAGTTATTAGAAGTGGACTTCATTTCTCCAGATACTAATTTCCTCCTGTGATTGCCCCACAACTGCCTAACAGCGTTAGCTTTGACGAACCTTTGCTGCTCTCTGAACAAAACAAGGGTTTTTCGAGCGTCCAGTATCATTGGTGCCACTTATTTCTTCCTCATCTGATGCTAATGAACTACTTTGCCAGTTATGCAAGATGTTTGCAAACTTCATCTAAGTTTCTAAGGCGCTCTGAGATCTTCCTAAGAATAAAGGAGTCAAGAAGAAGAATGACAACACTGACTGATGCTGAGAAGACGCAAAAGGTCCTCCCTCACTCTGCACCACCTTCACATCGTAGGTGCGTATACAGATTGCTCCTGAAGAATCTCTTAGCTTCAGACGTTGTTCTTGACCCAGAAAAAAACAATCTTCCTAAGCTCCAATTTACAGAACCTCGGAACTTTTGTTTGGATGGTTAGAGTGGTAGTCAGTAGACCATGAGAGTCTCCATCTGATTTTTCCTTCCACCATCTTCCTCTGAGCCAGCGTCCTAGCTGTGTGGCTGAAGCAACTCCCAGAAAGCCTTTCTGATCAGACGACAGACAGCCCTTTAGCACTCTGCCTTGATTGAGTAGGATTTCTTCCTTTCCTACTCTGTGCTAAGAGGTATCACACCTGGAAGGTTCTATAGAGGGGAAAACACTTATTAAAAATTAATTTTTAATTAATCTGCACTGGGAGGAGGAAATGGCTTGGCTGAATGCGTGAGGGTGTGAACTGGGGCTTGAGTTCTCATGTGGGCGGGTCTCTGAGATGGAGCCAAGGGTATGAAGGAAATGAAGACTGAATTAGCACAGAGGAAGAAGCTGGGGCCGGATTATGACAGACCTCTGATGCTCTGCTTTGCTCTTTGGGCTTTGCTCTTTGTCCTATGGAAATGGGAAGAATCCATGTCGGGTGGGAGGAATTTTAACAGGGAAATGATATAGATCACATCTGAATGTCTGAGATTGAGAATTAGGATGGTAACAGTTATGTGAAGGGATGGGAGATGAGCTGAAAGGGAAAGAGAAGAGAAAGAGAGTGAGGCTGACCAACCAGAGGGCAGTTCAGAGCTTCAGGAAAGAAACAACAAAGCTGTAGAAATGAGAGTAGAGGGAAAAAGATGGAGAAGACTGACTTGGCAGGACTTGGGGTCTGGGGTCTCTGGTCTTGGAGGTCTAGGGAGAAGGAGAAGTTGAGAATAGATCTGAAGGCTTTGGGTGGCAGATGAGATACTAACATATATAGGTACTTGGGGACAGCAGTGGGGAAAATCAAGAATTCCAGGCTGGGCTTGGCGCTTGTAGCATAGTGGTTACAGCGCTAGCCACATACACCCAGGCTGGCAGGTTTGAACCCGTCCCGGGCCTACGAAACAACAATGACATCTGCAACAAGAAATAGTCGGGTGTTGTGGCAGGCACCTGTAGTCCCAGCTACTCAGGAGGCTGAGGCAAGAGAATTGCTTAAGCCCAAGAGTTTGAGGTTGCTATGAGCTGTGATGGCACAGCACTCTACTGAGGGTGACATAGTGACATTCTGTTTCAAAAAAAAAAAAAAAAAAAAAAAGAATTCCAGGCTGCAAATGCAGGGTGTTCAGGACCTTCACAGAAAGTGTTCTTCCCAAGGCTGAGGGTACACAAACATACCCTTCACAGCATTAGCCCTAGTACATGTCACAGGAGGGGAGTTTTGCCACTTGTCACCCCCCTTGTGCTTTCTTTATCTATTTTGTTCAAACTCGGTTACACAAAGCATGGTCAGATCGTCAGTATGACTCACACCTGGGGGCTGATTAGAAGTACACAGACTCTGGCCCCATCTCATCCCTGCCGAGCCAGAATCTTCACTTTACCAAATCCTCAGATGATTCTAAGTGCTTTGAAGGCTGAGAAGCCCTGTTGTAGAACTACCTGGTCTCTTTCCTCCACCTCCTTCTTTGCCCACATCTTAGTGACTTTTTTGAAATCCCAAACGTGACAATGATCTTCTAATCTTCAGTCGAGGGTGCAGGCAGTCCCCTGGTTAGGAATGAGACAGGTTCTGTAGGTTTATTCTTAGGTTGAATTTGTATGTAAGTTGGAACAAGTACACTTACCTATATCACCTACAATAGTCTCTGTTTGTAAGTGCAAGTCCTACATCAGTTGGATATTTGTAACTTGGGGACTGCCTGTACTCCGTTCTGGTGAAGCATTCTGAGTTTTGATGCTGTTGAAACAGCAAAGAAAGACCTATTGCTGATCATTTTCAGTGGTCCTAGATGGTTCCTGGAGGGAAGGGCACTCTGTGGTCAGGATTTATTTCTTCTGATAGATACCACCTGCAGAGCAAGCCTGGGGGCTGAAGCCACTGCTCATTCTAAAGGCAGCTTTTTTTGCCCACCGAACATATTTACTCCTAAATGAATTTCTTTCTATTAATCCTGCTATAATTGGGGCAAAAGCTGCTGCTAAGAACACCTATGATTTACCTTGTGTTTTGCGGCTTCCAGAATGCCTGCCTTTATTTCTCTGTATCTTCTGCCTCTGCTCTCAATGAGGTGGACTGAAATCTGCCAGGTTTGGTTTCCTATTATTCTTTACACAATTTGGTTTCTTTTATACTCTTCTCGGTTCTTCTTGGCTTACGTAAATGGATGTGTTGCTTTTTTTTTTACTAAGGAATTACTTCTTTGTCATGGTACTGACCTGCAGGCCACGGGGGTAAGTAAAATTGTTTTATTTTGACTGTTAGCTAGGGGATGGCTTTCTGTGTTATTTGAGGTGGCTTTAAGAATAGTGAATGTCATCTCAAGGGCTAGCTGAGAATGTATTATATAGTTGTCTCTCCTCCGGCACAGCTGAAAGATGGACTGTTCTCTTTCCAAACACCCACAAATGTCGATGTCTGAGGTTCTTTATATGCCAGTCACATTTAGGCTTGATTATTTTTAGTCTGTATCTTATCTAGGAGGATACAGGAGACTTCTAACTGGCCACTGCTTTCACAAATAGTGGCAATGAACGCAGCAATTTCTCCTTTGGTTAAAAGACCTGAATTTAATAAATAGGGTTTGCTTCTATGAGCGCAACAAATGTTCTACCCCATATTCTTTGCAATGATTAAAAAAAAAAAACGACTTCTATGTCATGTTCAAGGTTAAGAATTTTTTTTAAAACGTGGAACGTCAAATTCTCAGTGCAATTTACATTCTGCATTTTAATAGCACACGCCTAGCTTTTGAAGGAATGGGGTTGGCCAAAAAATTCAGAAAACAAAATTTGAATTCTCTAAGTGGAGGTCAGTTCCAATTATATTTCAAACCACTTGGCCATTAGAATTTCACGATGACTTCTTAAAGCATTGACTTAGGATCGTTAAAACAAACAGGGTCAAAAATAGCTTATTGGATACAAATAGAATAAATTAAAAAATAGGATAAAAATTTAACTGATCATAACACAAACACACATACACACACACACACTCCCTCTTTTACACACAAAGCATAATACTGTGACAGGCAAATTAGCTGACTGTGCAGTGATTGAGCGTATATTTCTAGTCCTTGTATCTGTTTGGACCTAGCTCATTTCCCTGGTGCTTAAGCTGTTAGCTTGCATGCAAATACTTGCTTAGAGAGGGGACTGAGGCCCACAGCTTCTTTGGGCTTAAATTGATTGCTGAAGTTACAGGACTGTAATGCCTCAGGTAAAAAATTCAGTCAAAAGAAAAACATTAAGTCGACAGCTATGTAAAGCATGCTGCCTGACAGCCAGGGATGCTGGGGGGATGAGGAACTACTGCAAATAAGGTCAAGGGAATTAACACTCAATTACCCCTTGACTATGAAAGGGCTTTCCAAGGGGGGTGCCACTCATCCCAGTGCATTTCTGACTTCAGAGAATTTTAGGTTGACCGCTTTCTGTATAGGAACTATCCATCAATTCAAGGCAGGTAATTTATTTTTTTCTCCCTTTCCCACAATTTAAAAAGCTTCTCTTTATTATTTATATCTGTTTTGGCCTTGAAGTGCAGAAAATTGCATTAATATGCCCGATGCTGCTCCTTGGTGTAATGCCACCTTAAGAGAGTAATTCCAGCCTCAGAACCCCCCTTCCCCCCCCCCCCCTTTGTCTCTCTCTACTTCATTATCAATTCTCTGGCTCCCCATAGAAAACTCATTCTCATCTGCTTAGTGGGCATCTACCTCCTACGTATGAATATCTCTGCAAAATATATGATAGCATGTTCTATGTGCTCTGAACTTGACCTAAATATTAATGTATGGTATATCAGGTTGAACTGTTTATATGTTTTTTTTCTCAATATTTGCTCTTCCATTTTTTTTTTTTTTTTATTGTTTGTCCTTGATATTTAATGTCCTCTTTTGGCCACTGATTACTAAATTAACATGTGCATAACATGCACATCAAAAATATTTCTCCCTTCGTTTGTTATTATAATAATCTTTGCACAGCACATGTCTTTGGCTTTATTGAATTCCCTGGGGTATGTATTCAGAAATTCCCGTTTTATAGGACATGGGCTTATACCATTTTCTTCTATTGCTAGATTACCCACCAAAATGGCTGCGATAAACATGGTAGAGCCCCCATAGTTGAGCACCTCCCTAAGCTGAGCTAATTTTCATAGACTGTATGTGCACCACATGTACGTATCAGTACAGTAGGTCTATTTCTTCCTTTTTTAAAAATTAATTCATATATACATAGATCATGAATACATTTATGCCTTTGTGGGATTCAGTGTGTTGATTATTTGTACAAATTGGAGTGCTTACATCCTACTAATTAACATAGCTTTTACCTCATTTACTTAATCACAGTGTTAAGATATTTGTGTTCTATACTTGATAGATTTGACTTGTACCCTTGCAATATGCTCCATAGGTATATTCCCACCATTAACCCTCCCTCTATCAAACTACCCCCTCCCTTCCCATCCGCCTCCCCTTCCCTCCTTCATCCTGGGCTATAGTTGTGATTCCTCTCTTATATGAAAGTGTGAGTGATTATAAATTGGTTTTATAGTAGTGCTGAGTACATTGGATACTTTTTTCCCAATCCTGAGATACTTTACTAAGAAGAATATTTTCCAGCTCCATCCATGTCAACATAAAAGAAGGAAAGTCTCCATCTTTTTTTAATTCCGCATGGTATTCCATGGTATGATAAATTATGGTAGAAGTAGGCCCATTTCTTATGTTGACTAGTTTGCTACAGTCCCTTGGGTGGTCAACTTACAGAGGTTCTACTGTATTTGCAAAGTCACTAGCATATGTGCGAGTTCCTATTTCCCGACATGTTTGCCGACATGGGCTATGATCTGAATGCTTATTTATTTATTTATTTTATCAGAGTAGCTATACATTGATACCTCTAATTTGGAAATTTCTGACCTATCAATAAGAACACACATTTCTTCAAATCATCCATCCAGCTTCTCCTTCACCAGCTGGAACATTCATACCTGTGGTCCATTTTCCTGTTGGGCTGCCTCCCTTGTTTTTACTGATAGGGGGGGCTTTGTAAATATTAACCCTTTCTTGGTCATACACATTGGAAATACCTCCTGTCTGTGACCTGCGATCTTTCAACTTTGACTGCAGTGGACTTTGTGGAGCAGAAATCTTTAATTTTTGTGTAAACAAGGGGTAATACTTTGTCTGACACGCGTGAGAAATCCTTCCTGATCCCAGGGTCGTAAAGCTGTTCTTTCTGTTCCTCACTCCCTTGGTAGCTTATTTTATGCTGGGGTTTTAAATCCGTCTGGATTTATTTTTGCTTATAGCTAGAGGTAGTGCTATAACTAGATGTTTTCATTATGATGACCTGATTTTCCCAATGGCATTAATAAAATGATCCTGTTCATTCTCTGTTTATGTGATGCTGTTTCTATCATTCCCTACTTTTGAAATGGCTGTAAGTCTGGTTTTAGATTCTCCATTTGGTTCTATTGCTCGATTTGTCTATAACTGGACCAGAAATGTAATAGCTTAATCACTATGACCTGTGCTGTGTCTTAATATTAGATAGGGTAATTCTCTCCTTCCCTCCCTCCCTCCCTTTCTCCCTTCCTCCCTCCCTCCCTTTCTCCCTTCCTTCCTTCCTTTTCTTCCCCTTCCTCCCGCTCTTCCTTCCTTCCCCTTCCTCTCTTTCTTTTTCTTCCTCCCTCCCTGCCTTCCTTTTTTTGACAGTCTTACTTTGTTCTCCCAGGCTAGAGTGCAGTAGCATCAGCCCAGCAACCTTAATCTCATGGTTCAAGCGATCCTCCTGCCTCAGCTTCCTGAGTACCTGGAACGACAGGCACCTGCCGTGACACCTCACTAATTTCTCTATTTTTAGTAGAAATAGCATCTTACTCTTGCTCAGGCTGGTCTTAAACTTCAGAGCTCGGGGCTCCTCCTGCCTTGGCTTCCCAGAATGCTAGGCTTGAGCCACTATGCCTGGCACCAGGGAGGGTAATTATAAAGACGTGACTCTTGTTTTTCAGAATCCATCTGAGATTTTGACTGGATTTTGACTACCAATATGATCCTTGGTAGCTCTTTGCTTTGATCTCTGCATATGCAGAATACTGTCTCCAGATAGCATATGATCTCTGCAAAGTTAATTTTGATATGTCCAAATTTCTAGACAAGGAATGACTTTCTGTGCAAAATCCAGTTTTCAAACTCTTTAGTGGTATACTTACGATGGTGGTTTTGAGAAACTTCCCTCCTGAGTCTTCATCCATTCCTACATGAACTCACCCACTTACTAAACGATAATTGAGCACATGCTTTGTAATGAGCATAGCACAAAGTATTGTCTATAAACATGTCCCAGCTTCCCCTTCATTCACATATCCTGCATGAACCAACTGTCATTTTTTTTTTTTTTTGTCCTTAGCAGCCTGACTTAACTGTGGCTTACACAATGAGATTTGGGGAAGCTATACTTTGAATTAAGAAACTCTGATTATATTTTTTAGTAAGTGATGCTGACACCATCAGAGGTTAATGTTGTCAGATCCCAATACTGGCAACTATTCTCTGCAATTCTGCTATCAACCAGGAGGTCAATTAGATGCTCTGAGCCTCTGTTTCCTTATGTGTAAAGTTAAGACATTGGGTAGATGGTTTCAAAAGTCTTTAACAGCTCTAAAATGAATTTATGATTTTTTTTTTTTTTGGACAACTGTGAATGTGGAAGCTCTTTGATTATACACGCAAGGGAACCTGTGGGTCTTGGTAGCAAAGTGACTAACTAGCACTGAATGGGCTAACTTCCCGAGGGTGGTAGGGGCACACAGAGCTCTGCAGGTGAGGAGAGATGTGGGTCATTAAAGAATGGACGAGGCTGAGGTAATGGCAAAGAAATGCAGCCCTGAATGTGAGGGGGGAAGGTCAATTTTCTGGTTAAAAAAATATACTTAAGCTAAGGCTGAACATGAGTGAGAGGAGTGGTGAGGGCATCAGACCTCGGTACCCCTTAAAATAATTAATAACTGTGATATTGTTAATAAAACTATTTTAAATAAGTATATCATTTGTCCACTTATACAAGATGAAGTGAAGTCATACGTTACCCATTTGCTATTAAGAATTCCATCTTTATATATAGTCCATATTCTTCACTCTATTTTGCACAGAGGAAATTGAGGCATAGACGTTCAAATAGCCTGATTACCAGCTTTTCATTGTGGGGTGGGTACTCAACTCAAATATCTTTGGTCTCCAAAGTCTTATAATTTCCTTTTTTTTTTCTTCCCTGGGGAGCTTTTCTTTTCTTTTCTTTTTTTTTCTTTTGAGACAGAGCCTCAAGTTATCCCCCTGGGTAGAGTGCTGTGGCTTCACAGCTCACAGCAACCTCCAACTCCTGGGCTCAAGCGAGTCTCCTGCCTCAGCCTCCCAAGTAGCTGGGACCACAGGCGCCCACCACAATGCCCTGCTATTTTTTGGTTGCAGCCATCATTGTTGTTTGGCGGGTCTGGGCTGGATTCGAACCCACTACCTTAGCTGTATGTGGCTGGTGCCTTAGCCACTT
>CAUYTI010070661.1:12500-24820 GCA_963575145.1 Galago senegalensis | reverse complement strand
CTGTGAGTGTTCTTGAACTACTGCTATTGCTCATAGGCTCCCATACTGCTGTCCCGACAGTGGGCTTTGGGCTGTCCCCACCAAAAGGCTATTCCACCCAGTGTAGGGTGACCAGACATCCCGCTTTTGGCGGGACAGTCCTGTTTTTTAACAATTTGTCCTGCATCCCACACGTTTTTAAAAAGTCCCAATTTTTGGAAAGAATGCACGAACAGGCGGGAGAACAGGAAGGGAATATATGGTTTTTGGCTGCCATGTGGCTATTTCGCCAGAATATGAGTTTATGTTATTTTTGTTAATTGTATAATGTTAAACTGTTAATAATAACAAATAATTGTTGAGAAGTGATTATGGAGAACTGCTTATCAAAGTTTGCATTGTTGTCAGGCCCTGCCCTGCCCCATGTTGTCCTGCTTTACAAATGTTAAAATCTGGTCACTCTAGGCTAAAGGTGATTTGGAAGGGACCTCCTTATACTGTGGTGAGAGGTGGGGCAGGGCAACTCTTTCTGCATTGTTTAGGGTAACTAAAGATACCTGCCCACTTAGAATTTCAGTGACTTTCTCCTAAGGAAATGTCTTATCACTTTATTACCCACCTTGGGCTATTTTGCTCCTCCTCTGGGTGAAACCACCCAGCCAGCTATTTTAATTCCGAATCCAGACAAACGCACACCCTCCCTGAGGCCTGGCTGACTGCAGGAGTAGCCCACTTTTTTTTTCTTTATGTAACAGCTTTCTTGAGATATCATTCACATACCAACGAGTCACCCATGTAAAATGTACCATTCAGAGGTTTTTTAGCATGTTCCTAGAATTATGCAGCCACCACTGCAATCAATTGGAGGGCTTTTTCATCACCCCTCCCCCCAAAGAAACTGTGTACTCATGAATAGTCATTTCCCATCCCCCTACCCTCCCCGCAGCCCCTGGCCACCTCTAATCCACTTGCCATCTCTATGGACTTTCACATAAATGGAATCGTACAATATTGGTCTTTCGCGGCTGGCTTCTTTCACTTAGCATAATGTCAGTCAAGGTTTAGCCACATTGTAGCTTGTATCTGCCTTGCGTTTCCTTCCTCTGTTTGCAACTGAATAATATTGCATCCTATGGAGATCCGAGCCTTTGATTAGCCGATGGGCATTTGGGTTATTTCCACCTTCTGGCTATTGTAAATAAATAATGCCCGTCTGGCCAGGGCTCTGCGGCTCAGGCCTGTGATCCTAGCACTCTGGGAGGCTGAGCTGGGAGGATTGCCTAAGCTTGGGAGTTTGAGACCAGCCTGAGCAAGATTGAAACCCTGTATCTGCTAAAAATAGAAAATGTAGCCAGGTGTAATGTGGGCACCTGTAGTCCCAGCTTGGGAGGCTGAGGCAGGAGTTGGAGGTTGCTGTGAGCTACACTGATGCCACGTTACTCAACCCAGGGCTACAGAGCGAGACTCTGTCTCAAAAATATAATGATAATAAGTAAATAAAATAATGCTACTATGAACATTGTACAAGTATTCAATGCAATTCTGCTTCTCTCTTAAAAACAAATCTTTTTTTTCTAGGTTGTTTTTTTTTTTTTTTTTGAGACAGTCTCGCTTTATCCCTTTGGGTAGAGTGCCATGGTGTCCTGGTTCACAGTGACCTCAAACTCTTAGGCTCAAGCCATCCTCCTGCCTCAGCCTCCCAAGTAGCTGGGACTACAGGTGCCTGCCACAATACCTGGCTATTTTTAGAGACAGGGTCTCGTTCTTGCACAGCTGGTCTTGAACTTCTAAGCTCAAGCAGTCCACCAGCCTCAGCCTCCCAGAGTGCTAGGACTACAGATCTTCGTGAAAACAACTAAGTATGGACAACATAAACTGAAGACAACATATTTTAAAAGGATACACATTTAGAGAAGGGTTGAAAACTTACCCACACACCGTATTTGCATTCTTATTCCACTCACTTGGATTTCGAGGCCTTAACAGAACAGCCCCTGGGCTCGGTGCCTGTGGTTCAAGGGGCTAAGGCGCCAGCCACATACACTTAAGGTGATGGGTTCGAATCCAGCCCGGACCCGCCAAACGATGACAGCTGCAACCAAAAAATAGCCGGGCGTTGTGGCGGGCTCCTGTGGTCCCAGCTATTTGGGAGGCTGAGGCAGGAGTCTCGCTTGAGCCCAGGAGTTGAAGGTTGCTGTGAGCTGTGAAGCTCTACAGCACTCTACCCAGGGGGGTAGCTTAAGGTTCTGTCTCAAAAAAAAATAAGAAGAAGAACAGCCCCTGTAACTCTCCAGCAAACTCACTGAGACACACCCCAGGAGATGCTGTCTCGCCACCTGCATCCCGTGAAGATCCCTGAGATAACATTCCTTGAGTCTCCCATGTAATAAGAACAGTAATTCTAAGTAATGGATTTATTTTTAGCTCATGAGTGCTGAATTCTGTAGCTCCCTCTTTCCCTGTGGTTACTAAGATATCCAGAAGTGAATTTCCAGGCCAGCCTGGGAACTTCTCACCACAGGCTCTGTACTGAGCACTTTCCACACATAGGCCATTTTGGCCCCCAGCAGCCTGAGAGGTCAGGAACTATGACAACCCCCTCTGACAGGTAAGAAATCAGAGGCAAATGCAGAAGGAGGTGGGCAGAGCTGGGATTTAAATCTAATCCTTTTTGATCCTAAATTCTGGACTCTTAACCGCTATCTGCATGCATTTTTTAAAATCCAGCTCAAATCCTTTCTGCCAAGTGGAGGTGAAGTATAGATCTTCTTAATCTTTAACTTCTTTCATTCACTGCTTAATTTAACCCTGATTTGATCTCAAATCTGATTATCACTCACCTCGTCTGAATCTAATTAGAATGTCCTTCTGGTATTTTAAGGCCATCAGGTTAGCCTGATATCAAAAAGCCCTTATCTGTCCGTGTCTTTTCTCTATCACAGCCACGATCAGCTGTCGCTCGTGCTAATAAAGAGACGGGGATTATTTATTTCTCTTTCTATCTTCTGAGTGTCTGAAACATTCTGACTATTTCTGCTTCTTTTACAACTATTTCTCCTTAGCCCGCTTGTGTCAGTCCTCAAGTCTCAATGAGAAAAAGGACTAGGATGTGGCAATGGGACCATTCTGCCATGAAGGTTCACCTAGATATCTCATGGCAATCATCTATCTGCCTCCCGGGCACAGGATCCCACACAGCTGGGACTGCCGCCCCACGACGTTAGCTTAAGGAGAGCACTCTGGAGCCAGAGCAGGACCTCTGCTCCCTAGGCCAAGAGACCATGCCAAAACCCCATGCAAATGTGGCAGGATCTGCCTTTTTAAGAAACATTTCCTCGGGCAGTGCTTGTGGCTCAAAGGAGTAAGGCTCTGGCCCCATATGCCACAGGTGGTAGGTTCAAACCCAGCCCTGGCCAAAATCTGCAAAAAAAAAGAAAGATTTCCTCTTCTTTCTGACATCGTGGTCAGAGAGGGAGGCCTAGGGACTCACTTCTGGAATGTATTGATATTTTCTTTGTGGTCCAGTAGGTAGTCAAATTTTGTCGCTATTTCATGGACGTGAAAGAAAATAGGTGTCCTCTGGGTGGGTTCGAGCAGTGCAGACACACAGAGACACACGCATACACACTGCCCACATATACATGTGTGTGTGTGTTTTGCACTCAACTGACACAAATGCCAAATTGAGTTTGTGTTTTCAGAATACGTTGAAGCAAAACAAAGTTTATCAACTGACAATACAACAGCTTTTCTCAGCAGATCTAAACTACATTATTGGAAGAAGGTGGATCTACTGCATGAGGCATCTGACTGCATTTTGGCTCTGGGTGGGTCATGGAAACAGTGACCTCTTATCAGATTCCCATTGGCCAGCCGGTGATTTCCCTTCACTTGGTTCTCCTGTTCTTAGTACATGTGGTTTGCAAAGCCCTTCTGATGAGAAGGAGGGGAAAGGGGACCCAAGGCAGAATTCATGCCCCTAGAATAATACAAATTACAGAAACAACAAGGGGGTGTTACTATGCAGATATGAGGGATGTTGCTAAAGAATCCTGTTTCCCACCCTAATCTCTGTTACTTTGTTTATTGAGTGCTTAAGCAGACCTTTGCTGTGTTCTGTCCACTCACCATCACTTACTCCAATTTCCTTCCAGGAGGTCACCCCTCTCCACTCTTAATTGGTGAGCTTCACTCCAGGGCTGGGCATGGACTTCAGTCCTGAGCACTACAGTCTGGAGGCCACACTGATTCTTTAAGGCAGCACTCAACCCAGGCAGAGAGCTAAAGACACAGTGAGGGCTTGGTGCCTATAGCTCAGTGAGTAGGGTGCGCTGGCCGCATGCACCGAGGTTTGAGCCCAGCCTGGGCCTGCTAAACAACAGTGACAACCGCAACCAAAAAATAGCCGGTCATTGTGGTGGGCACCTGTAGTCCCAGCTACTCGGGAGGCTGAGGCAAGAGAATTGCTTAAGCCCAAGAGTTAGAGGTTGCTGTGAGCTGTGACGCCATAGTACTCTACCCAGGGTGACATAGAGAGACTCTGTCTCCAAAAAAAAAAAAAAAAAAAGACACAATGAGACTTGTACTATGACCCTTGGGCAAGAGATGATGTGCTTACCCCTTGATCTTGAACAGGAGAGAAAATGATGCTGGAGCTTCCAGCAGCCACTTTGCCACCAGGAGGAAAGAGCCCATCTGAGCAACACAGAACAAGGGGTGCCAAGTAATGCCAAGAGGGAGAAATGGGGGCTGGTGGTTATCATTTGAGGTTCTTGGCCAACCTCTGTTGGAATGTAGAACTCTCCTGGGCCGACCCAGTTATGTGAGCCAATAATGTCATGTAAACCAGTTTGGGATATGCTGCTGGCCATTCATAATTGAAAGCCCTGCCGGACACGAGTGCCTACCATGTGTACTGGACACATAAAGGAAGGCAGTATAAATACAGACGAGAGACAGTCCCTCCTTAGAAGGATCTAACAATAGAGTGAGACTCGCACAAAGCTGGAATCATAATTAAAACACAACTTGACAATCGCTGTAATGTCTGAGTCAAGTGCCAGGGGGACCCTGAGAGGAAGTGAGTAACCAGCCTTTTGGGTATCTGTCTGCAGATGTCCTCCTTGCAAGGAGGAGTTTAGGGGTGTCATGCCAAGCCGGGTGGTGAATCGGAGAAGAGGTGCCCGGCTCGCTGAGGGTGCTGCACAGCTGAGATCAACAAGGGTTTCCCATCCCAGTGCACAGCCAATCAATCGTACTCCTGTTCCAATCAGACCTGGGAGGGATTTAATTGCTTTGGATTGATTTTTGCCAGTGGTGCCCCAGCCTGGGGACGGAGAGAGATTAGTCACGTCAGGGGAGGCTCCCCACTGACAGCAGCGGAAAATCAGTAGGGAGGGAGGACCATTTAAGCTAGACTTTAACAGCAGCATCCCGAGTGCACCTAGGATGGGAGCGGCCAAGTTGACACATGGTGACCTGAGAGCTCGGGGTCAGTGGAAGCACAGTGATGGTAATGCCAGGTGCCACCATTTGTCATGTGCCCATAACACTGTCGAATGCTCTTCGTGTGTATTCCAGGATGCCCTCAGCTTTGCACACCAGGACATGAGGCCATCTGACCCAGCTGTTTATCACCGTCACAATGCACAGACCTTATTGAGTATTGGTGATTTTTATAATTGCCCCTTCATTCAGTGTCTCATTTGGTGCTCATGATGACCTGAGACAGGTACTACGTTGTATTCATTTTACAGATGAGGGAAGAGGAGTTACCTGCAGAGCAGAGATTTGGCCCTGCTGGTCCTATGTGCCCATCCACGCCAGGACGACATGTTGACCTATCTGAGTTTTCAGGTCCCTTTCCCCTTTTTTGCCCTGTGGGTGATTGTTTTGAGAATTAGTTCTGTCCTAGAACTGTGTTAGGAGACCCCTAGAGTGTCCTATTGTTCCCCTCATCTGCCGTGTGCGGTGGAACCCATTGATCAGCTGAAGGCGTTGTTCCTGAACAAATAGAGGGGTGTCTTAGACACCACTGAGTGAGCCAAAAAGGGAGGTTTGTCCTGCAGTTTAGCAAGTAGACGCACCTCCCAGCTGCAGACATCCTGTTGCTCAGGGGGCTACTGGGTCTCTGCTGTGTTGGGAGATGACATCTGAGTGAAGACACCCCTTCCCTCACCTGGAATGCTCCATAAAACAAGCATCTCAAAGACATCTTTGAGCAAAAGTGCAGAGCAGAGCCCAGCAGACCTTACCTTCCAAACTCAGCCAGGATACAAATATTGGATTTTCTGTGTAGCTTTCAGAGACCGTTACGGAACACTAAGTTTGGGGGATCGGAGGTGAATCGATTCAGTTCCTAACCTGGGGTGTTGTATTTGTCCAAGAGTGACAAATGTGTAAATAACCGTAAAACCATTCAAATTCAGTGATGGTATTTGCTGCGTACAGGCAGAGTGCTCTAAGAACCCAGGAGAGGGAATAATTAACTCAGCAGACAAGTTCATTTCAGAGGAAATTGAAGGAAAATGGGGACGGAGGGGTTGATTTGAACTGGTCCTTGAGGGATGAATAGGAGTTCGGGAGTAGGGGCCCAGGCATTTCTGGCAGATGAGATTGAACAGAAAAAGGCACACAGATTCAGAGTGTCTGCAGGGTGTTTGGAAGCAGGAAAGAGTCCCACAGAGCTGAATCATGAAGGGGGAAGTGGAACAGCTGAAAGAATCATTCAATCGTTTATTCATTCATTCATTCACTCATGATGTTATTCCTTTATATACTGGAGGCCATTATTGAGAGGCTGTTATGAGCCAGGCACAGGTCAAGATAAGAAAAATCAGCTAGGCTCAGTGAAGGCTGAATCTTCCTATTCCTGGGAGCTCAGCCAGGGGAGATTCTACCCCCTCAACAAGCTTCAGGCTTAAAGGATGTGTTAGGTCAGCTGAAAGCTTCCTTTACCGAGAGGTTACTGCCGAGAAGTGAGCAAAGCAAAGAACGTATTGTCAAGGGACTGTTTGGACAGTGGCTCCCAAATGGGACTTGCCGGGGGGGTGCAGTCCTCAACTTTGAAAAAGAAAGGGCAGAATTCAAGCAGCAGGTGAACTTGACTTTTTCGTTAAAGCATCTGCCAACATCTGGCAGGCTGCACGGTATTGCCTCCAGAAGATGAGCTCTGAATTCAGATTGCTGAGGGCCGTTGATCAGCCGCACCGCTCTCTGGCTGTCACCTTTCTGGACGTCAGTCTTCCCGTATGTGAAATGGGATCATAATAATGCCCAACCCAAAGGTAGTTGTGATGCTGTGAGAGGCAAATGAGTTACCACATGGAAAAGACTCAAAGGAGTATGAAGGTTCAATGTAAACTACTGTTAATGTTACCTGGCACTATGCTAGGCACACCAAAATATATTGCATGTTGAATTGAATAGCAAACCCAAGGACTGTTTCTTCAATGAGATCTTTTGCCCCCCAAATATATTGCCATAGGAGCCAGGGGTGAAATAAGGACTTTCTACCTCTGCCTCTGCTCAAGGTCAAGGGTGACTTCCTCAAGCCAAACACCATGTCTGGAGGTGCCAAGAGGAACAGACACTTCCAGAGAAATGTGGATGCCACACTTCCCAGTATGAAAATAGATTGCCCTGGGACTGGAGCAGCTAATGAAGATGATAATTAGAATTGCTTATTAGGACCTGTCTTCTAAAGTTCATTTGTGCTTTTAATAGAATCTACAACACATCTGCTTAGCAGGGATGACAGATCTTCCTGATTTGGTGTATTTTAAAACAAGATCTTTGCGCCCTGGCTTCCCCTGGTCTCCCTCCTCCCCCGTCTCTGCCATCTGCTGCTGCGGTGACGTCCCCCCCTTGTAGAAGCTAGAAGTTGCGACCAGCCAAAATTTTCTTGCCAGGGAAGCCCACCAAAGCCAGAGTGAGGTATGGTCTCTTGGTCTCTTCTTTCTGAATAATAGCAATCCCTTCCAGAGCCACCTACCCCCTTGGTCTGGAGCCATCCTGCCTGTCCTAGGTTGAACTGTGTCCCCTTCAAATTCATATCCATCTGGAACCACAGAACATGACCTTATTTGGAATTAGGAACTTTGCAGATGTAACCAATCAAGTAAAGACGATAGGATTAGGGTAGACCCTAATCAAAGATCTGATGTCTTTTTAAGAAAAACCCATGAAGACACAGAAACTAGCTTGAAGTGATGTGGTCACAAGCCAAGGAATGCCAAGGGTTGCTGCCACTAGAGGAAGCTGGAAGAGGCTAGAAAGAGTTCTCCCCCCAGAGCCCTCAGAGGGGTCACACCCTGCCAACACTTCCCTCTCATATTTTGAGCCTCCAGTACAGCAAGATAATAACTTTCTATTGTTCTAATCCACCAATTCTACGGTACTTTGTTACGGTAGCCCAAGGAAATGTTTTTCCGTTTCATGAACTTGCCCAGCACTCTCCAACCTCCGTGCCTTTACACATGCTGTTCCTTCTGCTTGAGCCTCCCTTCCAACTTCCTTTACTCCTTCTCCTGTCCCCTCCCCATGTCAACTGTCCAGCCCCTGCCTAATGCCCCTTCCCACATAGATGATTGTGGAATGATTACCTTATTGAAAGGAGGTCCTGATTTCCTCTGGATTTGTCAAGAGCCCCTGCTCAGTCCTGTAAGCTCCTGGGCAAGGTCTATGCCCATCTAATCATCCCTCTATCCCCGCAGTCTGGAGTGCAGCTGACATGCAAGAATGTGTTGAAGGACAATAAAATACACTTGATCCTAAAATCAAGCCCTGACAGGTATCCCAGGGTCCTTCTAGTCTTTCCAAGACCTGAGGCCTGGCTTCACCAGCATCTGGACACCTAAGCTGAGATTCCAGGTGTGGAATCCTTGCTGGCCTAGGCTGTGGGAAGACCCTGGTCTGTGGAATTGGAAAAGTCAGTATGGAAGCAGGAAGCTGGCCACTCCTCTCCCCCCACAGTGGACTCCTGACCTTGCAATACCCTTCTCTTGAATCCTAAGTTCAGGCTCATTTTCTCCAGGCCTCCTCAGTTACTATACTTGGCCGAGGCCCAGCCAGGGCCCTCCACGTGCAGGGGAAGCCCTCCAGGTTCAGGGCCTGACCAGTGGGCAGTGGAAACCTGTCTCAGAATCCTTTTCTTCCCTTGTTGTGTGAGCTCTGCAAGAAGCGGGAGATTTATTCTGCACCGAGACGATGAGGGAGCTGACACAGAAGCAGGGAACAAAAGCTGCATTAGGCTTAGACCAGGGGACCAAAATAGAAAGTCCGAGACCCTGTGGTTCCCAGGGGACCCATCTCCAGCCGTAGTGCTGACAGCAGAGTTAGCGCTGGGTCTGAGGAGTCAGGGGTGTCCTCCTCCGGGGCTCCAGGCAGGGTGGCCTGTTGGACTTCTCTGAGTCCATTTCCTGCTCTGTGAAGTGGGAAAACTACCAGCTTCCATCTCGCAAGGACACTCAGAGGATGAAAACACACAGCACGTGGCTGTCCCTTTACCAGTGTCAGGGAGCTGTTCGTGTTATTTATGACAACAGCAGTCACCCTACCCAGCGCCTTCGCTGGGACTATGACTTCTGTGCCAGCTTCACTCGGGGTCTTTGAAGACCCCCTCTCCCCCGGGGCAGGCGGACACGAGGTAGGCAGCAGGGAGATCAATTGTCCTGCCCCTCATCCAGGGTTTGTCCCTGTCTCTGTTCTGTGCTGAGCCAGTGACATATATAATAAGGCTCTGGACTGTGCTGGGACAGGCGGAGGGGAGACAGAGACACACCTCCACCGCGGGAGGACAGGAAAGCAGAGGAGATGCCACATGAGCATGGTCAGGGCTGTGACCAGGCCACGGGAGGGAACTGGCCTTCGTTTTTTTGTTGTTGTTTATACCATCAATATTTATTTGAATGCATTTACGTGACCACAGTTGTGGTACCCAGAACTGATCTCAGGCCCAGCGGTCAGCTTTATTACTAATTGCTGCCGCGTTGATTGGGCCCTTATGGGGTGCCAGCCTCTGGGCTTCCTAACACCTCCCCTAGGATGGGAGCCATTTTACAGATGGGGAAACCGAGGCTCAGAGAGTTGAAGCAACTCATCTCCAAGGCCACATGTAACAGAGCTTGGCTTCCAGCCTGTTATTACAAACCCGACATGTTTATAATAGTAGGAAAAAAAAACCCACCATCCTTGTTGTATTGCATTGCTTTGGTTTCTTGTTAAGAACTACCAGTTTGAGGGTGAAATGGGGATTTCTGCTGTTGGAGGAGGGGGCAGAGAAGAGGTAGTCATTTTCAGAATTTGCCAACTAGAAACTAGATACGAATGTCAATGTTGAATAGAATTTGATGGTTGCAAAATGCCTTCCCTAACCCCTTCACTGTGTGAATCGGGTCACTGGCTGAAGTTAACCTGTCTCCCAGAGTCACACTTGCAGGGGTTTACAGACTCCAGAGGCTGAAATCTGAACCTCTTACCAGTGGACACTTGCAGAAGAGAACCCCGAATCTTTGCCCTGGTGAACTGGAGTCAGGTAGACCCAGAACATCTGAGCAGACTTTGTGTTTGGGGCCCCCAGTGGGCTCCTCTACTGCTGTCCTTGTCTCTGCATGTCCCTCCAGAAATGGGGCAAGGTAGGAGAACAGAACTGGGGGGCATCAGGTCTGCCTGGGGGTTTCTTCCCTTGTTCTTCTGTCTCTTCCTCCCTGCATAGAGGGCCCGAGTGGTATTGCTGGGACCAGAGAAATGCTGGGCGGGAAGCCCAGTTCCCTTCCCCAGTCTCAGGTAGCACCTTGCCCTGTATTCATAGCTAGAACACCCGTCTTGCCCCAGCTTGGCCGCTGCATCCTGTCCTAGCCGCAGCCTGGGATCAGAGCATCCTTCCCTTAGTGTCCCTGCGTCCATGACCACCTCCCATAAATGCCCAATCCCTGCCTGTCTTGGCCCTTCCAATTTGCTCCTTTAAATCTCCACTTGCCTTTTGTACAGTCCAAGCTTTTCCAGGCTCTGAGGGGTTTTTTTTCCCCCCTCACCTCTCGGGGTGAGCTCATGACCTCTCCCTGCCTTCCCCGTGTGAGCACAATTCAGGGGGCAGCCTCCAGGCTCTTTCTGGAACCTCAGCACAGGGACTGCTCATGTATATATTCAGCACAGCGCGGCTCTAATTACAGGCCGCATGCTGGAGACCAGTCATTTTGTGAGTCATTAGGACGTGCGGCTGGGGCTTTATAATATCTTTTGACGAGTTCTGTAATTTTTATATCTTCACCTTTGATAGTGTTTTCAGCGAAGCAGAACAGGACAGTGGGGCTGACGGATGTCACAGCCCCTCGACTGATTCCAGATTGGTATTTTAAAGGGTTTTCTCCTCTGCATTCCAAGGAGAGGAATATTGATTCTGATTGGCTTCGAGGGGGGTGAAAGCTGGCACGAGTCTCGTCTCTCGCTAATCAATATTCCGAAGCGGCGCTGGTGGATAATGTTGGAGTACTCGCTCCCGTTCTCCTCCGTGTTGGCAAATTACAGGCTTTCAGGTGGGGCTCCCTTGGTTTTGCAGTGACTGTGAGGCACGGGTTTAATTAGCGTACAGGCCTGCTGGAAAAATCCAGCATTATTAAGAGCCCCATTCTGTGTGGAGGCTGCTGGGCGGTGCCAGTCTCTGGCCCCATTCTTCCTGCAGCTGCCTGACACCCACCCCCGCGTCCCTTTGCCATTAATCCCAAGGTATCCAGGGAAGAGTGTGAGAGAGGTAAGAAAAACCATATGGAAAATCAAAAGTCCGGACTTTTTGCACATGAAGATGAAGATTCAGGACCTCATCTCTGTGTCCCTCCAGCATTCCAGCCTGGCCTCGGGCCCCTTGGCTCTGACCCTTAAGGGATTGCTGGGCAGATTTGTGGAGAGTGGGGTCCAAGGGCTCAACCTTTGGAAAATATAGGACTTTCTACTCAAAAGCAAAAGTTCACAGGCTTTGGAGTCAAGACAGACTGAAGGCTGAATCCCAGCTCTGTTTCTCATGTGCTGTGTGACTTTTATCAGATGCTTAATGTCTCTGGTCCTCAGTTTCTACCTCTGTTAGCTGGGGCTAATGGCAGTGACTCCCTCATGAGTTACTGTGATGCTTAATGAGATAACGTCTATAGAGAGCATCCAGGCACAGTGGCCCGTGGTCAGCTCTGACTCAAGGGTGTTTGCTGTGAAGTTTGCACAGTGGGGATTGTCACTGTGGCTGTCTTGTTTTCATTATTACATATATGAATCTTATAACCATTGGGCAAAAAATCTTACCAACCCCAAACCCAAGAAATTAAGACTCATCATATGGCTGGGTCCATCCACTC
>CAUYTI010070661.1:0-7500 GCA_963575145.1 Galago senegalensis | reverse complement strand
GAGATGCTAGGGAAACGTGTTGCCCCACAAACTTTCACGCTTGACACGCCCTGAGTCAGCTCTGTGTGGAGACAGAGGAGGGAGAGAAAGCCGCTGCTCTTCTGGGAGATTAAAAGCAGTTGCTTGGCTGAGAAGAGGAAGAAGAAAAGTCAGACAAGCCGTCTGGGACTGTGAGCCTGACAGATGTTAGGATGTTACCTCGTTAGGGCACCTCAGAGGCGAGCTGCAGAGGCAAGAAGCAATAGATGGGGAGATGGCTTGGTGGAATTGTCAGCGTTATCAGTTCCCTATTCCCAATCTGATCTGCACAATCACGGCCTCTGTTGTCACCTGTCCAGTTTCCCATCTTGTGGTAGCTGTGTTTATGACATGCACAAGTGCAGTCAGTAGCCAGAATGACATTAGTGATAGTAGCAGTGTGGGCTCATTAGAATGCAAACGGGGAAGGGAGCTGTAGGCAGATGATTAAACATGCCTTTGGCAGCAGAGCAAAGAACAGATGTTCAGGAGGACACACCTTGAATTTGCAGGTAGGGATCTAAGCTTAGGGCCATCACTCCTGGGCAGGTCTCTAGGGGGGAGAAGATGCATTGCTGTGTTGGAGCTGAGTGGAGAAGGGGGAATCCGCAGCTCCACTGCCTGAGTCAAGTCTTGCTCTGCCACTTACCAGCTCTGTGATCTTGAGCGTGGTTTCTACTTTCTCCGCAGAGCTTAGTCTGCCCATCTCTAAAATGGGATAATAACGATTACAGTAGTGTCAAAAAATAGTGCGTGCTTGCGAGGATTAATGAGTGATACTTAGAGAGATGCCGCTCACATAGAGCTAATAGGTATTACCTGTTATCGTTCTCTCTCAGACTTTTTTACAGATCGGCGTGTCTAGATTTGAAAGAGCCTTGTCTAACCACTTAGCGTACTTCAAAGTCATCTACTCTGAAATGAGCTAATAAGCCTTTTGGCATGTTGAAACCAATTTGTATTAGTCAGATATCTTTGAGTTTCAGGTGAGAGAAACTCAATCCAAGCTGTCTAAGCCAAATATGTAAATATATATTTATATATATTTATGTGTGTTTTATATATATACACACAATAGTGTGTATATATTTACATATATGTGAGTATTTTATATATATACACATATATACAGATATGTACACATACAATAGCTGTTTTCAGGTGATTAAAAATACCAGAGTAGATCCTTCAGGCACGGCTGGATCCAGAGGCTTGAAAATGCCAGGGTAGGTATTTCAGGTGTGGCTAGATCCAAGAGCTCAAGCAATAGTATCACCTGAACTCTCCCTCTCTTTCTTCCCTTTTGTATTTTAGCCCCATCCTTTCCTATTAAGGACCCCTTCTTCCCTGTGGCTGGGGAAGGTGACCTCAAACATTGTTCAGGGATCTCCAGGGGACAGAAAATCTATTTTCGAGGAGCCCCAGCAAAAGTCTCAGGGAAGACTCTGACTGGTTCACCTTTGGTTACATGCCCATCCCTGATCCCATCACGGTGGCCAGAGGGACGGCATGCATGATAGACCCAAGTCATGGGCCAATCCCTGAGCTGAGGAGTAAACAAATGGGAAGATGGGGATAGGGAGGGTCATCGCAATTCCCAAAAGCTTAGGACAGCTCAGGTTCAAATGCTGGCTCCTCCCTCGTTGGTTTGGTCACCAGGGTCAAGGTTATTTCTCCTCCCTGTGCTTCTCTTTTCTCATCCCTAACATGCCTAATAATAGCACCTACGACATGAGACTGGTGGGAACCAAATGAGTTTGTGCCTGTAATCTGTTTAGAACAGTACAGTTCTTGGTAGCTAAGAAATAAACGATCAACAAAGGCTGTTGTTTTTATCTGATCTTCATAGTCATCATGAACGTCTTACATTCATTCAACAAATATGTTAGTTTTCCTAGCTGCCACACCCTGTGCTCGGCACCCGGTGTCTCGATGACCCTGTACTGTGTCAGGAGAGAGGTGGACAGTAAACATATGAAGACTCAGTAATTGGGGGGGCACAGATGGTTTTCTGGTACAAAGTGGCAGAGTAGAACGACAAAAAGGCTGCGTTTAAAGTCGGACCAACGACCTACAGATGTGGTTTCCAATTCCAGCTCTGGGACATACTGGCTGTGTGATTAAGGACCAATCATTTCCTCTCTCTCAGTCTCAACTTTCTACCCTCTAAAAGTGACCAATAATTCCTGGTGCATTCTGACTCCAACTGCTTAAAGCCTGAAGGCCATGGATCCCCACCACTTCATTCGAGAGCCATCTCATTAATGTTTGAAGCCGCCTCATTCTTTGCTGTGGGAGGCTGTCCTGTGCCTTGCAGGATGTTAGAGGCACCCCTGTCCTTTACATACTAGATACCCTCGGTTGTGACAAGCCAGAATATAGATATTGCCATTTGTCCCCTGGAAGCAAATCCCCAGCTACCCACTCACCCCCACCTGAGAACCCCTGCCCTAGAGGGATCCCTCTCATTCACTGTGCTGAGATCCACTCCACAGGTCTATTTCTCCATCTCTCAGATGAATGGCTCGGCCCAGAAGATGGATTATCTTTGGCTACCCCAAAACAGCATGTTCCCCAACTTCAGATTTAATGGTGAAAAACAGCTAAGTCCTACCAGATAGCCTTTGACAGAGAGGAGAGAGGACATTCAGGCCTCAGCTGGAGGAATCCAGAGTCCCTCAGACCCACTGATGTCTGCCCTTTGTCACACCTTGTCTTTCTGTGGACCCTTCTCTCTTGCTGGTTTCCTGTTGGCCGCCATGTTTTCCTGATTGCTCTTGGGACCCATTTCCTTCCTGAAGCCCACTGGGAATAAGAACGTCCATTGAATATTAATGAACATAGAAGGGAATTTGTGGTTGATACTGATCTGGTTCCTGGGGGCCTAAGCTGGCCTTGTTTTTCCTAAGGAGCCTCGTGGCCCTGGCTTCATGTTTCAAAGGGAACTTGTCCTGGTTTTCTTGAAAGGTGATCTTCTTATGGCTCAATTTTGTTGAAAGAAAAAAAGAAGGAAGGGAGGGAGGGAGGAAATGAAGGGAAGGGAAGGGAGGGGAAAGGGAAGAAAAGCTTTTTCTTCTCCCTTTAAATCTCCATGTGTGTATCTGCTAAGAGTGGAAGAATCCTTGTCAGAGGCTTGAGATCATACTTGGTTCTTGAGGTCTGAGGTCAAGACAGTCTCTGTTCAAATCCCAGCTGGGTCAGTACCTGGCTGGTGGACTCAGGCCAAGCACCTGGTTCTCAGAGCCTCGATTTCTTCATCTGTGTAACAACCAGTGGGGTGACAGGGAATTACCCATTCTCGTGGGGTTTTAGCATTAAATGAGTTAATACGTGGTATAGGTAAAACACTTGGCATATTCCTAACAAATGCTCCCGATGTAATAGATATTCTAATTTTATCAATGATTATGTATCATATTATGATTGAGAAGGGAAATGAGATTATTATAGCCAGTGCTTGCTAAGCTGTTCTGTGCTACAGACAGGAATAAATAACTCTAAGATGTTATCAACATTATTAGTATCATTTTGCCAGCTGTTCCAAGCAAAACAGCCATGGTATGAGCTGTTGGCATGACTGTCCAGCAGCAGAAGACGCTGTGTACTCTGATTTCAGGATCAGAAGCAGCATCTGACGGTCATTCAGGCAGTGGGCTCCTTGGCTCAGATTAACTTAAAGGCTCAGGCTGAAAAATCCACACCACAAAATGGAACACAAGGAATTTCCCCAGTGAAGACCGGCTGGGCTTCAGAATGAATATCTGGGATACAAGTCCATGTGTGTGACTGAACGCAAATGTAGAGCCTCAGACACAATTAGGTTTAATCGTGTCATCATGGAGGCAGTGGCCACAACCACATGGGCAGTGGTCCCCAAGTGTGAGCCATCATATTAGGTACCTTGCACACAGTAATTGGGGGGGCACAGATGGTTTTCTGATGCATCCTCACAACTTCACCAGGGACCTGTGACTAATTCCTTGTTATGAATGACAAAACAAGGCTCAGAAAGATTCAATCACATGCCCAGTATCTTGAGGCAAATAATGGTGGAGCTGGACTTTGTAGACACCTGCCCACTGCAGGCAATAGCACAGCAGGTGAGAGTCTGCCCTGGCTTTAGGGTGAGGTTCTATCATACGCTTGGGGGGTCCAAGGGGTGGGGAGAGGAGAGTCACATGTGAAAAGTGAGGTGCCCCATAGATTTCTGAGCTGATGACCATGATAGCTGCTCTAGCAACCACACTAGACTCTATACTAGTTCACTACCCCCATGCCTCCCCAACTCTTCCTGTTCACTACCCCCATATAATGTTTGCAACAACCCTCTGAGACAAAGTGTTTGTGTGGACCCATTTTGTAGATGAGAAAACTGAGGTCTGCAGGGCCCCTGTGGCTTGCCCTAGAACATATCAGTAGTAATTGATGGATCCAGGATTTGAATCTGGCCCCAGAGTTGTTCTAGTTACCATGGCAGCCTGACAAACCATCCATAACTTGTCAAACGCTAATAATTTTAACTCTTCGTGAATGCTGAGGGTCAGGGAGTTAGACAAGACTGGGATGGCTTGTTTCTGTTCTATAATATTTGGTGCCTCGGTTAGGAGGACTCAAATGTTGGGGGTGACTCACATAGCTGGCAGCTGGACCTACTGGGCTGGCTGGAGGGTCCAATTCCAAGATAGTGACTTGACTTCTCTAAAGAAGTAGGCTGGTTGACTCAAAAGCGGGCTTACCTAGGACCGATGATCAGAGCACTGCTCATGGCTTCTCCTCATGACCTAGACTTCTTGGAGTTCAGAAGCTGTGTTCCAAGAAGGAATTTTCATTTCAAGAGAACTGACCAGAAACTGTAGACCTTCTCCCAGACCCCAGCCTTGGAAGTCACATGGCATTACTTCTGCTGACCTCTGCTGGTAAGAACAATGACCGTCCCACCCAGACTCAAGAGGATGGGATATCATTTATACCAGGCTCTAGGCTAGTGCTGGGGATTGAGACAATAGGAAGATAGCTCCTGGCCCTTGAGCAGCTCCCCATTAGTGTGGGGAAAGCTATGATATAAGAAAAGAATTACAAGGCAACATGCCTTGTGCTCCTGAAACCTCTGTGAAGTGCTGGGACATGAATTAGTTCTTGGAGCATGTGGCAGCTACACTCACAGCCTTGTTCCTGCCCAGTGGCCGGCAGCACTGCATTCTGGGAATCACTCATGACCAACTTTCCACAGATTGTCTGAGCACAATCTAAATGTTCAGTCTAAGATGAACGTTCCCCAGAGTAAATTTCATGCTGTTTCCGGTTGTACCAGAAAAGCCAGCAGAGTGACTGGCCAGATAACATCCCAGAAAATCACCTCCCAACCCTTCTTAAATCCAGTTGGTGCAGAAACAGATGGTAGCAAATACCACTGGCATGTGAAAGACCAGCCGGGGAGGGAAGAACCTCTTTGCAAGGCTATAGAAATTATTTGAGGCCTTTAAGGCATAAGAAAGACTAGAGGGCAGGAAACCAGCTTTTTTTGCAACCGATACCATGAAGCTATCTACCTACCATCTTGCCTGGGCCTTCCATTTGTTCCTTTATTTCTTCATCCTACATGTGTCTATAGAGTACTGATTGTGTGCTAGGCATTGTCCTAAACCCTGGAGATCCAGCAGTGAACAAAGCAGAGCTGGTCCCTGCCTTTGGGGGCTTCTAGTCTCATGGTCTATAATGACTTTAGGGCACTCCGTGGTGGGTTCAGGTACAGCCTCTGCAGTCATATCACATGCAATCAAGTTCCTGCTCAACCATTTACTTGCCAGAAGACCCCACCTGAGTCACTTCACCTCTTACTTGCTCCCTCTGAACTTGGTTCTGCATCATTATACTGGGAGGGGGGGGGGGAATAATAGTACTTTCTTTTTTTTTTCTTTTTTTTTTTTTTTTTTTTAGACAGAGCCTCAAGCTATCCCCCTGGGTAGAGTGCTGTGGCATTACAGCTCACAGCAACCTCCAACTCCTGGGCTCAAGCGAGTCTCTTGCCTCAGCCTCCCAAGTAGCTGGGACCACAGGCGCCCGCCACAACGCCCCGCTATTTTTTGGTTGCAGCCGTCGTTGTTTGGCGGGTCCGGGCTGGGGATTCGAACCCACCACCTTAGGTGTACGTGGCTGGCACCTTAGCCAGTTGAGCTATAGGCACCGAGCCATAGTACTTTCTATGTACAGTTGTTTAAATAAGATTCGGATGTGCCAATGTCACTGCTCTTGGTGATGGTGGCCGCGGCTTCCTCTTCCAGTGTAGACTCGCTGTAAGGCCTATTCTCTGCTCCCTGGTGTCTCTTGGGTCTCCTTGGAGCTGCCCATGGAGCTGTCACTGTATTATCACCTATTGAGTCATGAGGACTGAACTGTGAATTTCAATGCCGCTCTGAATGTCATTTAGAATAGTCCTGGCTAGAGCGTTCTAGCAAAATTTCAAATTCTCCTATGGGGAAAAAAAAAGAGTCCATTTGAAATCCCTGAAGTGTGGCTTGGTGCACACTAATCTGAGGCTCAAACAGTTGTGAATTTACATTAAAACTCCTCTTCCCTGTACTGGCATCTCGCCTGGGGCAAGTGATTTAATCTCCCTTGGCCTTGGTTTCCTTGTCTCTAAGAAGGGGGACAGGTTCACTTGGGGCTATTAGGATGTGCAGTGATGGGTGGAGAGCACTGTAGTCGGGGTCAGGCAGACAGTGGGTTTTAATAAAGGAAGACAACCGTCATAGACCAATATTCCCATCAATCCGGAGCTTCAGCTGCTGCGGTGAAGGAGTTTGTGCAAAGTGACGGATCAGAGTAATGATAAAGCACCATTTAGAATTCATCCAAGTCCCTGGGTTTCCTTCTTGTCTCTGCACTCAGAGGGCTAAATGGAATGGTTGCAAAAATAAAAGCAACTATAGAACGTTTTCTGAACTTAATTGTCCTGTCTTGAGCATCTATGAACTTTCAGATGCCATTCTAAGAACCTTCCATGGGGTGGCGCCTGTGGCTCAAAGGAGTAGGGTGCCAGCCCCATATGCCGGAGGTGGCGGGTTCAAACCCAGCCCCGGCCAAAAACTGCAAAAAGGAAAAAAATCTTCCATGGATTCCTTCATTGCAGTCTCATGGTGTCCCAGCAAAGTGGTGACAGCCGTCATCCCCTTTACACAGATGGGGAGACCGAGTTCTGGAAGAGGTGCAGAGATCTATCAGAGTTCTTTCAAGGGATAAGTAGGAGGCTGGAAGTCAAACTCACCTATCTCTGTCCAGAGCTTCTCCTTAGCCACTTCACATATTAGTGACTCAAGTAATCATTCTTAAGATCTTGTGGGGGGCTCGGCGCCTGTGGCTCAAGCGGCTAAGGCGCCAGCCACATACACCTAAGGTGGCGGGTTCGAATCCCCAGCCCGGGCCTGCCAAACAACAATGATGGCTGCAACCAAAAAATGGCCAGGCGTTGTGGCGGGCGCCTGT
>CAUYTI010070660.1:0-17087 GCA_963575145.1 Galago senegalensis | reverse complement strand
GGCACCCGCCACAACGCCCGGCTATTTTTTGGTTGCAGCCGTCATTGTTGTTTGGCGGGTCCGGGCTGGGGATTCGAACCCGCCACCTTAGGTGTACGTGGCTGGCGCCTTAGCCGGTTGAGCTATAGGCGCCGAGCCGATATAAGTTTATTTTAAAGTGAGAAGAGAAGGAGTGAGAGAGAGGAGAGTGGGGAGAGAAGAGAGCAGGGAGATGGTTTGGCATCCCAAAGAAAGAAAAAGGAGGAATGCCCACTGGATACACAAATTTTTGACAGTGCGAAGGGTTGGCTCCCCTAACCCCCATGTTGTTTAAGAGTTAGCTGTATTTACTTTTGGGGAATAAGTAGAAAGAGTCTGGAGGCTGGATTTATAGGACTAACCTTATCCTGAAAGAACAAATGGAAGGGTGCTTTTGGTGGGTAGGTGGCAATTAAGTTGAACTGGTAATAGTTTAAAAGGTAGAAGAGCCATGAAAGCAATTGTTTAACTTGAGAGCTTTTCTTTTCTTTTTGAGACAGAGCCTCAAGCTATCCCCCTGGGTAGAGTGCTGTAGCATCACAGCTCACAGCAACCTCCAAATCCTGGGCTCAAGTGAGTCTCCTGCCCAAGCCTCCCAAGTAGCTGGGACCACAAGTGCCCACCACAATGCCCGGCTATTTTTTTGGTTGCAGCCGTCGTTGTTTTGGCGGGCCCAGGCTGGATTTGAACCTGCCACCTTAGGTGTATTTGGCTGGCACCTTAGCCACTTGAGCCACAGGCACCAAGCCAACTTGAGAGCTTTTCATAGTGAGTTCAAATATGTTTCCACCTGAACCTTTAAAGGCTATATTTTGTTAGGTTTTTTTTTTTTTTTGAGACAGAGTTTCATTATGTCGCCCTTAGTAGAATGCGGTGGCATCGCAGCTCACAGCAACCTCAAACTCTTGGGCTTAAGTGATTCTCTTGCCTCAGTCTCCCAAGTAGCTGGGACTACAGGTACCCGTCACAATGCCCCGTTATTTCTTTGTTGCAGTTGTCATTATTATTTAACAGGCCCTGACCGGTTTTGAACCCACCAGCCTCGGTGCATGTGGCCAGCATTATAACAACTATGCTATGGGCTCCGAGCCTTGTCAGCTTTTTTCAAGATAAGAATTTGCTGTCTGGGGTGATGCCTGTACCTCAGTGAGTAGGGTGCTGGCCCCATATACTGAGGGTGGCCGGTTCAAACCCGGCCCCAGCCAAACTGCAACAAAAAGTAGCCAGGTATCCTGGCAGGTGCCTGTAGTCCCAGCTACCCAGGAGGCTGAGGCAAGAGAATTGCCTAAGCCCAAGAGCTGGAGGTTGCTGTGAGCTGTGATGCCACGGCATTCTACTGAGGGCGATGAAGTGAGACTATGTCTCTAAAAAAAAAAAAAAGAATTTGCTGTCTGCAAGCTAAGTCTGTCTTAACGAAATTAAAAGGTAGTTTATATCATAGTTCTCATGTATTGACTGACTTTTTGTGAAGTGATTTGTCTTTTGATTTTGGAATATGTAGCATTTGTGCTATGCTTTTTTTTTTAAGTTCTGTGAGTCTATGAACAAAAGATTGTTTAAAATCGTATTTTTATTCCTTTAACGAAGTGAAGTTTCTAGGATTTTATTTTTAAATACAGCATAAGGCTATTTGGTGATAGAATACCTTATGCTGCATTTTTGATGTTTGAACTGAAATTCTCCATAAGTACTTACCTCTTTCTCTTGCTTTTTTTGTTGTTTTTCTTTAAGAGCTAAAGATTGCCTTAAAGCCATAATGAAAAGGGTAAATCATAAGGTTCCTCATGTTGCTCTGCAGGCTTTAACTGTGAGTAAAAGTCATGTTATTATTTGACCCAAATTTTAAACAATGTGTTTATTTCAGCAGTTAATATTTCAACATTTATATATTAATTTTTTATTTTAATTAATAGCTTCTTGGGGCTTGTGTGGCAAACTGTGGAAAGATATTTCATTTAGAAGTATGTTCCCGTGATTTTGCAACAGAAGTACGTGCTGTGATTAAAAATAAGGTAAATTTTAAAAAGAAGAAACTGAAGTCATTAAAAAAGTAGATATATTGTGTTATTTTAACTGTATAGTATTAATACAATTATATTATACATGAAATCATTTTTAGGTAAGTTGAAATGAAATAAACTTCTAGTAATTTGATTTTTTTATTTGTAGAAAACCTGCTTTTCTCTTCAAAGTATACATATACTATTGATATTAGCAGATATTATTGAGGGCTAGTGGGTAGTCACTACCTTAAGCATTTTACATATCATCTTGTTTAATGTTTTTATCCATCCTTGGAGCATTAGATTTTTGGAAGTTAGATTCTCTTCTCTAATCATTTCTATTTTATAAATGCATAAAGTGGGGCTTAGAGAGACATTAACTTGTCTAAGGTCATGCAGCTAGTAAGTGGCATGGCTAAGACTCAAATCTAGGTTTCTGTGACTCCAGAGTCCAAACTCTAACTACCATTTTATATTGACTCCTATTAGAAAACAATTGGAGCCTTTATTTTAGAGTAGAGTGGAGGTGGAGATGGGTCTTCATTATAGGGTTGCTGTTGATTTCTTTGACACAGAAACTCTAAAGTGTCATTCTCATACTATCAGTGGCAAAAATCCCAGAATTTGAGTTGAGATGACTTAAAAATCTCAACCTAGGCTCTGAGCCTGTGGCTCAAGCGGCTAAGGTGCCAGCCACATACACCTAAGGTGGTGGGTTCGAAACCCCATCCTGGGCCCGCCAAACAACAATGATGGCTGCAACCAAAAAAATGTTCGGGCGTTGTGGCGGGCGCCTGTAGTCCCAGCTACTTGGGAGGCTGAGGCAGGAGACTCGCTTGAGCCCAGGAGTTGGAGGTTGCTGTGAGCGTGATGCCATGGCACTCTACCAAGGGGGATAGCTTGAGGCTCCGTCTCAAAAAGAAAAAAAAAAAAATCTCAACCTAATATTGAGAATCTTAAGAAAACAGAGAAAATAACTTTTTTTTTCTTTTAGAGACAGAATTTTACTTTATTGTCCAAGGTAGAGTGCCGTGGCATCACACAGCTCACAGCAACCTCCAGCTCTTGGTCTTAGGTGATTCTCTTGCCTCAGCCTCCCGAGTAGCTGGGACTATAGGCGCCCACCACAACGCCTGGCTATTTTTTTGTTGCAGTTTGGCCAGGGCTGGGTTTGAACCCACCACCCTCAATATATGGAGCCAACGCCTTACTCACTGAGCCATAGCACCACTCGAAAATAACTTTTTTGAGGGACAGAGGCTCAAGCTGTCACCCTGGTAGAGTGCTGTGGAATCACAGCTCTCAGCAACCTCTCACTCCTGGGCTTAAGCGATTCTTTAGCCTCAGCCTCCCAAGTAGCTGGGAATACAGGTGCCCACCACAGCACCTGGCTATTTTTTGGTTCTAGTTGTCATTGTTGTTTGGCAGGCCTGGGCTGGATTTGAACCCGCCAGCTCTGGTATATGTGATTGGTGCCGTAGCCACTTGAGCTACAGGTGCTGAGCCAAAATAACTTTTGAATATAAAAAAGTTCTTATCTTTATAATGAGACTTAGAAATTGATATTCAAAAAAAGAGTCATTTTATCTGAAGCAGCTATGTCTTAACATGTAATAAATAGGCATAGGGTAGGAATTGCCATGCTTTTGTTATGTTCATACAACTAAAGAGAATTTGAGTGTTAATTCTTCTTGTTAGTTAAATAATTTAAAGTACTTATTTTAACCATAGGTTTTTGGGTTTTTTGTTTTGCCTTTTCTTTAAAAGGCTCATCCCAAAGTATGTGAAAAATTGAAATCCTTAATGGTGGAGTGGTCAGAAGAATTTCAAAAGGATCCTCAGTTTAGTCTAATATCTGCAACTATTAAATCTATGAAAGAAGAAGGAATTACTTTTCCTCCAGTGGGTTCTCAGGTGAGTGTTTCATTTAGAACCATGGTCGACCCTATACGATTTTAAAAGTATGTATCTTATGTGAAAAAGCTAAGTGAAGTATGTCTTGGTGATCCTTTCCCACCTCTGTTCCCTAAGTGCCTGTCCAGCATAATGCCTTACATTTAGTAGACATTCTCATTTTTTTGTGTATTTCTTCTACATATTAGAACTTTGTGAAGTGAACCAGATATGAACAGTGTATTTAATGCTACTTTAAGTCTGGAGTCATGCAAAAGTCATAGGTGTATGAGATAGCCCTTATAGCCAAGAAATTTATGGTAAGCTTGAAAGGTACCTGTACATGTGAAAAATAACTAATTTAACATTGTAGGTGACAAATAAGGGAAGAGGGGTACTAGATGCTGTCTATCTTAGCACCAGGGAGAAAGGTAACTAAGATGGGGATAGTAAAGAGGTAGAATTGTGAGACCTGAATGCTATGTTATTAGATAGAAAGGAGTGAAGAGGTCATATGAGGAAAGGAAGGAAATGAACAAATTCATGGAACTGAGAAAGGTTAAGATTTGTTGATTGAAAAGTGAACAATGAACAGTTTATGTATAAGATGGGTGGAGCTATAAGACTATAAATTAATTTGGGGAGAAAAAGATAACTTTATGTATCCTATTTTTGGGATTTTGCTTTTGTTGCCTTTTGCCCTCCAATTAATATTAGGGTATGGGCTAAGGAAAGAGAGTAAGGGGAATACTATATTTACTTTTATTTTACACTGTAGATTTAAGAGATAAAAAGATTCTTTTTTTTTTTTTTAAGACAGAATCTCACTTTGTTGTTGCCCTTGGTAGAGTGCTAGGGAGTCAGCAGCTCACAGCAACCTCCCAAGTAGCTGGGACTACAGGCACCCACCACAACACCTGGCTATTTCTTGTTTTTCTGTTATTGTTGTCAGTGTTGTTTAACAGGCAGGTTCAAACCACCAGCCCTGGTGTATGTGGCCAGGACCCTAACCACTGACCTATGGGTGCTGAGCTCTAAAAAATTCTTTACAGTAATTAGAACTGAGGGTACAAGGTAGCTATGGTGTCCAACCTGTGGGCCATGGGCCAAATGCAGATTATTTGGCTTTTCTGAGATGTTGGATATCTTGAAAAGTATACACAGAATTTTTATTTTTGCTCATCAGCTTTCTTTCTCTCTCTCTCTCTTTTTTTTGCAGTTTTTGGCCAGGGCTGGGTTTGAACCCACCACCTTCGGCATATGGGGCCAGCGCCCTACTCTTTTGAGCCACAGGCACCACTCAGCTTATCAGCTTTCATTAGTATTTTTGTATTTGATGTGTGGCCCAAGACAACTCTTATTATTCCAATGTCCAGCAGACAATAAAAAAGGTTGGACACCCCTAAGAATTTTGAGATGAAGGTTTCATAAGTAATATGAAAAGCAGGCATTTTCCTATTCCATCCTTTCTGCAAATTTTCCTCAAAAATCTGTGTTAAAGAAGTAGTTGGTGGTGGTGACCCCCAACCATAAAATTATTTTCTTTTTTTTTTTGAGACAGAGCCTCAAGCTGTCCCCCTGGGTAGAGTGCTGTGGCATTATAGCTCACAGCAACCTCCAACTCCTGGGCTCAAGCGAGTCTCCTGCCTCAGCCTCCCAAGTAGCTGGGACCACAGGCACCCGCCACAACGCCCGGCTATTTTTTGGCTGCAGCCGTTATTGTTTGGCGGGCCCGGGCTGGGGATTTGAACCCGCCACCTTAGGTGTACGTGGCTGGTGCCTTAGCCGGTTGAGCTATAGGCGCCAAGCCAGGAGGACAGATCTTAAGTTTTCCAAAACAGGAAGATTAGCAGACATCTATAGGCCTGCTTAGGCTTGTCCTGCATGAACTAGTAGTACTAGTACTGTTTTGATGCAGGAGGTACATTCTCTCTTAAGATTTCTGAAATAGCACTCTGCCTTTCAATTAATCCATTGTTAAAGCTTATTTTTATAGTATACCAGCTGCTGAAACAGTGATAATGATAGTTTTTAATTAACCTGGAAAGTTCAGAGAAAGGAAGCAGAATGTGTCTTGGCTCCAGGGCATAAGCCAACTTATAGACCAGTCATGTTTAAATTTAGTAGTTCCCAGAAGCATTTCCTGATTGAATTCACATTTGAGACACCAACATTTATAAGACATATGACAAAATGTTTTTTTGTCTCCCCAGGAAATGAGTTTCCCTAATGCCTTATGAGTAGCCATTTCTATGAAAAGACTAACACACATTTAACATAATCTGCTCCTTCTAAACTCACACTGTTGTCTACATTTTGATAATCAAACAATTAAATCTATGCAATGAAATGTTGGGAGAAAAGATAACACAATCTCCATATTTGAACTGTTCCCCCTCCTCTCATCATACCCATAAAAAAAAGGAAAGATATAGCATATTTGAGAGACTGGGAAATTCTATCAAATACCACTTATAATTAAATTTTATGTTAGCCAGTACCAGCTATATTTTTAAATTTTTTTCTGAAGTCATAGTGATCATATGTTGCACAATTGGTTATTTGGCTTGTCTCAGAACATACAAAAAGTTACCCCAGAATTCTAGGTAACTGACACTCTTTCAAATTCTAAAGAATTAAATCTATTGCCCCAACCTGGATCCTAGTGGAAAGCTGAGAGCAATGGGCAAGAAGTTTATTCAGGGCCAAGTGCAACACGCTCTGTACATTATACATGGTGTAATCCTGAGGTTAATAATGAGCTAGGGGCCAGGTGTGATGTACCCAGCATATATCCTGGCAAAGTATCTTGGAATATTTTAGCCTTTTGTATTTAAAATTGAGCCAGGGGTAGGGGGACTCATTTAGTCTTTGGGAAGTTCTGATCTACCTGTTATTTCTATAGATTTATGGGGTACAACTTTTTACGTGGATAAATTATATCTTTGTAGATTATAGATATAAGTCCTTTGCTGGATGTATAGTTTGTGAATATTTTCTACCACTCTATAGATTGTCTGTTTATTCGGTTTATTATGTCTTTTGTCATATAAAAATATTTTAGTTTAATTAAATCCAACTCACTTATTTTTGATCTTTCTGTATTTGTTTTAGTGGTCTTAGTCATAAAGTCTTTGCCTAAGCCAATACCCAGAAGAGTTCTTCCTAAGTTTCTTTCTAAAATGTTTATGGTTTTAGGTCTTTATCTGTACGTCTTTAATCCATATTGAGTTAATTTCTATATATGGTGAGAAACAGGGATCCAGTTTCATTCTTCTGCAAGTGGCTATTCAATTTTCTCAGCGCCATTGATCGAAAAGGGCATCCTTTCCCTAGTGTGTGTTTATGTCTGCTTTGTCAAATATCAGTTGATTGTAGCTAAGTGGTTTTATTTCTGGTTTCTTTATTTTGTTCCATTGATCTCTATAACTACCTTTATATCAGTAACATGCCGTTTTGGTTACTAGAGCCTTGTGGTATAATTTGAATCAGGTAATGAGATGCCTCCAGATTTGTTCTTTTTGCTTAGGATTGCTTTGGCTATTTGGGCTCCTGGGTGATTCCACATGAAATTTAGTATTTTTTTTTCTAGTTCTGTGAAAAATAATACTGGTACTTTGGGGGGAATTACACTGAGTCTGTAAATCACTTTGGGCAGTATGGACATTTTAGTAATATTGATTCTTCCAATGTATCAGCATGGGATGCTCTTCCATTTGTTTATTTCGTCTATGATTTCTTTTATCAGTATTTTTCAGTTTTCCCTAAGTATATCTTTCACTTTCTAGGTTAAGTATATTCTTAGGTCTTTTATATTCTTTGCAGCCACTGTATATGGTATTGATTTCTTTATTTGATTCTCAGCTTGACTTTTACTAATGTATAGTAATGCTACTGATTTGTGTGCATTAATTTTATAACCTGAGGCTTTACTGAATTAATTTATTAATTCTAGAACTCTTTGGAAGTCTTTACAATTTTACAGATATGAAATCATATCATCTGCAAACATGGATAGTTTGACCTCCTCTTTTCTAATATGAATGTCATTTATTTCCTCCTCATGCTGATTGTTCCAGCTGCAATTGTTCTCTGGATATGAAATCACA
Organism: Galago senegalensis; assembly: GCA_963575145.1. NCBI lineage: Eukaryota > Metazoa > Chordata > Mammalia > Primates > Galagidae > Galago > Galago senegalensis. The sequence continues at coordinate 9,064 of CAUYTI010070660.1, read as the reverse complement.
TCATCTGCAAAAATGGATAGTTTGACTTCCTCTTTTCTGATAGGAATGCATTTATTTCCTTCTCACACCTCATTGTTCTGGCTAGGATTTCCACTACCACAAAGAATAGACATGGGAACAGTTGGTATCCTAGTTCAGGTTTTAGGGGAAATGCTTTCAACTTTCCCCCATTCATTATGATAGTGGCCATGGGCTTGTAATATAAGGCTTTCATTATTTTGAGGTATGTTCCTTCTGTGCCTACTTTGTTAAGGGGTCTTTTTATAAAGTGGGACAGGAGTTTATCAAATGCTTTTTCATATGGTTTGGTTTTTAATTCTTCTTACGTAATGAAACACATTTATTGACTTCTATATGCTGAATAATCCTTTCATCCCTGGGATGAATCCTATTTGTTCAAGGTAAATTATCCTTTGGATGTGCAATTGAATTCAGTTCTCAAGTATTTTGTTGAACTTTTTGCATGTTGTGTTTGTCAGAGATATTGGTCTGTAGTTTTCTTTCTTGGTTGAGTCCTTTCCTGGTTATGATCTCAGGGCGATAATGGCTTTGATGAATGAGTTAGGGAAGATTCCTTCTCAATGTTGTCTAACAGTTTTAGTAGGACAGGTGCCATTCTTCTTTAGAAGTCTGGTAGAATTTGGCTTTGAATCCATCTGGTCCCGAACCTTTTTCTTCCCTTGGAAAGATTTTTATTACTGTTTCATTCTCACTATTCGTTCAGGATTTCTCTTCTTCCTAATTCAAGTTTGAGAGGCTGTATGTGTTTTCAAAACTTTATCCATTTCGTCTGGACTTCCTAGTTTTGTGCATAGAGGTTTTCATAGTAGAAGAAGATGACCACTTCTGTGTTTGTTGTATCAGTTGTAATGTCTCCTTTTTCACTTCAAATTGAGCTTATTCGAATACTGTCTCTTCTCTTTGTTAACCTACCTAGTGGTCTACAAATTTTGTTTATCTTTTAAAGGAATTAACTATTCATGTTGTTTATCCTTTATATTGTTTTTTTTGGAGGGGTTCAATATCAATTAGTTTTGCTCCGATCTTTGTTATTTCTTTTATTATGCTAATTTGGGTTTTGGTTTATTCTTTACCTAGTTGTATAAGATGTGACATTACTTTATTAATCTGTGATCTTTATGTCTTTTTGAAGTAGGGATGTAATGCTATGAAATTCCCTCTTAGCACTGCTTTTCCTGTATCCCCTTATCTGATATTAGAATATCTAGAGATTTTGGTAGCATGTGTCATGTTTGTCACTTTATGTGAAATATTTTTTATTTCTATTTTGATTTTGATTGATTTTAATTAAAGGATCATTCAATAGCAGGTTAATTTTCATGTATTCCTGTATTTTTGACACTTCCTATTGAAATTTATTTCTAATTTTCTTCTACTGTGGTCTGAGAAGGTGCATAGTATAACTTTGATTTTCTTTAATTTGCTGAGACTTGTTTTATGGCCTAACATAAAATCCATCTTGGAAAATGTTCCATATGCTGATGAGAAGAATGTATTATATTTTATATTCTGCAGTTTGTGGGTAGAATATCCTACAAGATCCATCTGTTCTAGAGTCTTGTTTAAGTCCAGTGTTTCTATGCTGATTTTCTGCCCTGATGTAAGTGGAGTGGTGAAGTCCCTAGATACTATGCTGTCAGTGTTTAAATATTTCCTAAAGTCTAGCAGTTTTTGTTTTGTAAATCTAGGACCTCCTGTATTAGGCACAAATATGTTTTTGATTGTTATGTATTCTTGTTGAGTTCAATCTTTTATAATTAGATAGTGATAATCCTTGTTTTTGCTGCTGTTGATTTAAAGTCTATTTTATCTGATATTAGAATATCTAGTCCTGCTCACTTTTGTTTCCCATTTTTGTGTAATATTTTTTCCACCCATTTACCTTGAGTCTAGGAGAGGATTTGCAAGTTGAATGGGTTTCTTGAAGACAAAGTCTATTTGTATTGTGGTTTTTTATCTATTCTGTCAATCTGTATCATTTAACTGAGGCATTTATACCCTCTACGTTCAGTGCTAACATTGATAAGTGAGGTACTGTAACAGTCATTATGTTCATCGCTACCTACTTGATTTGTTTTCTCCCTTCTGTTACTGCTTTGTGAGACCTGTGATTTTCTTCTTTCAGTTATCTTTACACTGATGGGTAGTGATTGTTCTGTTTGTAGGGCAGGGCTGGTGATGATAAATTTCCTTAGTGTTTACTTGTCTGGGAAAGACTGTTTCCCTTTCATATACAGAGCTTAGTTTTTTATTTTCTGTTTAAGAAAACTAAATATAGGAGCCCATTTCCTTCTGACTTGTAAGGTTTCCTCTGAGGAGTCTACTGTTAGTCAGATACATTTGCTTTATTTCTAAGTTACTTGATGCTTTTGTCTTACAGTTTATAGAATTTTCTTCTTCAGTTTGACTTTTGCCAGTCTGATGCCTATGTTCCTTGGAGATGCCCTGTTTGCAATGAATTTTTCAGGAATTTGATGCCCTTCTCATACCTAGATGTCTAAATCAGCAAGACCAAGGTAGTTTTCCTCCATTAATCCCTCAAGTATATTTCCCATGCTTTCGGCTTTTTCTTCTTCTCCCTCAGGAATACCTGTAACTCTTATGTTGATTATAAGAGTTGTAGGACTAGCTAAGACTTTGTTCCTCCTTCTTTATTCTTTTTTCTTCATTTTTGACTGGATTAATTCAAAAGCCTTGTCTCTAAGCTCAAAATACTTTCTTGTGCTTGATGTAGTCTATTGTTAACTCCTTCCACTATATTTTGTACTTATCTAAATGATCCTTTTATTTCCAGAAGTTCTGTTATGTTTTTATTAAAATTGTCTTTTAGCTAAGTTTTCATTCACATCCTAATTTTTTCATTTGTTTCTTTGTATTTTTTGTTTCATTTGTTTCATTTGTTTCTTTGTATTTCATTTGTTTCTTTGCAACTTTCTTATCAATCTTATAGAGCTTCCTTAAGATTCAAATTTGAATTCCATGTCCAACATCTCAAAAGTTTCCTTTTCATTGGAATCCCTTGCTACAAAGCCAATGTGACCCTTTAGGGGAATTGTTTCACTGTGTTTTTTCATGCTGCCAGAATTCTTATGTTGATTTCTTCTCATCCAGACAAGGTGTCACTTGTTTTTGACTTCACTTTTGTTTAAGCAGGACTTCTTCCCTCTTCCCCTCTGCTAAAGGTTTAACTAGGATATGTTAAGTAAAGACCTTTAGCTGTGCTTATAGATATTTTGAGATGGCCAAGCCTCTAAATAAATTCCTTGGTAATAGATAGCTTAAAGTGGTAGTGTTCTCAAATGCTAATTATTTGCAGGCTGTAGCAGTGATATATAATCAGGGAAAGGTTCCCTGCTTCCTAATGAGACAAAGAAATGAGGAGTCTCTGGAATCTTTCCTTTTCCCCCAACCTCTGCAAGAATTGTCTCTCCAGACCAGTTGATGGCACTTATGGTAAAGAGTTGGCTGAGCTCTGTACAAGCGAATTAGCTGATACAATAGGCTGTACAAACTAACTTCCTGCCAGCAGGTTGTCCTGGCAGGAGAGAGGTAGATGTTGTGGTGTTTGTGGGGACTGTGCCCAGCCCAGTATATTAGAAGAAGTGTTCACCATCTCAGACACTGAGCTTGACCCTGGAACTTCAACAGGGCCCTTTCTTATGGTCTCCCATCACCAAGGCTGATGTGTGGGACAGAGCAAAGTAGGGCCGTGTTGGGCAAGTCTGTGTCTGCGTCTGGCTCAAACGCCAATCCAATGTGGGCTGAAGATCAGTTCCCCCAGCTGCTGGGGGAATCCTGGGGTGGATGGAGATGCCAGTCCTACCCAAAAAAATCTACTTGGGTAATCAGGGACGTTCAGAATCTATAGTCTTATATACAGAAGTGGGGGTTAGGTCACTCTCCTTCCCTGGCATCTGGCCAAACCACCTAGCACCCTCAGTAGGTAGCTGTGCTTGTGCAGCACAGCAGGACCAGACTATAAGCCTCCATAGCCAGGTTAGAGAGCACTGCTTCCCTCTGAGGGGAGGTGGGTATCCTGTGTCTGCATTGCAACAGAAATATGTAGCATGCTTTCCCCTCAATTCAGTCTATGTGAGCTCCCTCCCCACTCAAGAGTAATTCTTGTATCTCCACTCCATGCCCCCAAATGATGCCATAGGGTTATGGGAATATGGGAACAGGTTCACAATCCTATTCCTAGACTGTCCAGTCCAAGTGCTCCCCTGGCTAGGAGAAGCAGATTGGTCCCTGGCTGCCTGAGGGAAAACTCAAAGCCACTCAGAGCTTTGCTAGAATTGAGCCAAGAAGAGATACAGAGGAAGGACACCCTTCTTGAAGTCATTTGCGCAGGCAGCCGCAGCAAAAATGCTGGCAGACATGAAGCTTCTGCTCCAACAAACCCCTCCAATCCAGTCTGACCACTACTTAGGGGCTCAAGAGATTGCCTAGGTTCCCATCTCCCTCTGGCTTTTGGCTGAACCACCCAGACAAGTGGAACTGCACTCTGTTAACCGACTTTTCCTTTTTTTTTTTTTTTTTGAGACAGAATCTCACTCCACTGCCCTCAGTACAGTGCCATGCTGCACAGCAACCTCAAACTCTTGGGTTCAAGTGATCCTCTGGCCTTAGCCACCTGAGTACCTGGGACTATAGCCAGAACTGACTCTTAACACAGACCTATCATTTGCAATTGTATGAAGTATTTTGGGGAGATACAGAAACATCTCTGTAGGCATGTGTGGGAGGACTTAACAGAAGAGTCATATCTTGATGTGCTTGGATTATTAGTAATAATGATCTTACAGGCTTAAAATCAATATCCAATTATTAGTAGTAAGTAGATTAGGAATTCAATTAGGAATATAACTGAAGTACTCACAGGTGAGGTACATAAGAAGTGACATATGCTATACTATTTAACCTCTGTGGCATCATGAATCTTCCCGGGAAGGTAATCTATTACTGTGTTTCCCCCAAAATAAGACATTGTCTTATATTTATTTTTTCTCAAGGAGACACACTAGGGCTTATTTTCAGGGGATGTCTTTTTTATTAAGTATGATACAACAATCTACATTTATTCAAATATAATTAAGTCATCTTCTTCTGGAACCTAATACAGGGAGCCGACCTTGTTGGTGGGGCTGGCGCTAGTGATGCGTGAACTCTTCCCCTAGCCATTTGCATGTGTGCAATAGGATGCCTGCGACCATGGTTACCACATGCACACCGGCGCAAGTGTGAATAGCTCGGAGAAAGGCACTGTGGCAGATAAAAAGGTATTCCAGTCTTCCTTACTGCTCCCTGCCGAAATGCATGGCATGGCTATGTAGATATGCTACATAGCCATGCCCATCACTAGGTCTTATTATCAGGGTAGGGCTTATATTTAACAAATGCATAGAAATCCTGCTAGGGCTTATTTTTTGGGTAGGTCTTATTTTCAGGGAAACACAGTACCTGCATAATTGGTTTAGCAACCTGGGACAGATCAGATTAAGACCTGCCTTGCTGAAGAGAGTTGATAGAAGAGTTCACACTGGAGTTGATAGAGCTCCAGTGAGTTGATAGAAGCTGATAGAAGAGTTGGAGCTGATAGAAGAGTTCACACTGAAAAAGTGAAGATATACAGCTCAAAGATCATTTTAAATGTGAGTGGGGGAACTGTTGGATATTGCCACTCCAATCCTGAATACCTAATTTCTGTCTTTTCATATATCAATACATCTATTTGCTGACTTTGTGGCTATCCAGGGGAATTCAACTTGGTTGCAGAGTAAAAATGCATGCACATTCTGCAGTTAGAACTTAAGTGTTCTTTTGAAATTTTTGATATGAAAATATACAATAATGATTGAAATCCATTTTAATTTTAGCATTACATTTGACTTTAAAAGAAAAAAGCTATAGAATTCCTTAAATGTTTAACTTTGAAAAATTTGAACTGCTAAAAAATAAGAATTGTAAAATTCTTATCTATAGTAACTATCAAGTATTGAAGAAATCATCATTAAAATGTTTTTATGTAAAGTGATAAGTTTATGAAAGCAAGTCAATTTCCTTAAAATTTTGATCAGAAGTTTTACATAAATGCAATTTTTGCTTTTCTAATTTTTTATGTTTATTTCTCCTATTATAATAACATTAAGAAAACAATTTTTTACAAAGCCTCATAGAGACATTCTTCCCAAACTCCTCTTTTTACTCCTGGACATCAAACAAATACATTATCTTCTATGCATTCTATGATGGAAAGCCCTTCTTTCAACAAATAAACTTCATCTGATTTATCCAGTTTGGTTTATTTCTGGCCCAGTCATCAACTGAAAACTATAATCGACATCTGTGAAGGTAATGGTCAAGTTAGTGTTAATCCAAATACTTCAGGACCTCATCAGCACAGAGCTGAAAACCAAATAACATCAATATGCCATACAGGTTTCAAAGCTTGAATATATTTCTCATATCAGTTCTCGGTTATTTTAGAGTCCTTCATAGGATCAGTTCCCAACACCTCAGTCACGCATCAGGTCAGTTCAATGTGCAGCTTTATCATCATTGGTTATCGCAGACTGCCATTCACAAACACCCGGTGCCCCCTACACTCTGGTGACTGAATACATTATCTTTGTCAAAAGTTTCCAGAACCATCCAATCTACTCCCTTCTCAGGCCGCTAAATGGGCAATCCTGTCCAATATTCAGGTGACTATCCACACCACTGATGCTAGCCCACTACCCTGCTTAAGACCTGACCATCACTCTACCAAGAAATAAGAAATAAAATTATTTTATCTCCCTGATATTGGGCTCATTTAGAGGTGCCCCATAATGATATCAGGCTCTATTGTGTATCATCTAGTTTTACATGCTCACAAACTTTCTCCTCCTAAGGAGAGAAATAGCTGGGTTGGAGTCAGTTCAAGTAGCCATAATAACTCTATCCCTAGAATGTCTTCTCACCCCAGTCCTCTGTTTCATGCATTTCTTTCTTCCAAAATTTTTCATTCAGCTTGCATTTTCTGCCAGGCACCCTGGAGTCTTTTCTTAATATTCAGCTTTCCCCATTTCCTCCATCTTAACTCAGTGTATAAGCCATGCCTACTTGAATGCCAGAGTTATTCTCCCAGGAATATCCTCAGAGTCCAAGAAAAAAATCCCATGAAATTTAATAATTCATTCTCTAAGAAGATTCGATTGGAACAGTGAATCATATGTTATCTTGAGGCAAATATGTAAGTACACAGTCTTCAAAGACTATGTTATGAAAACATGCTCTATTCAGAGTAGATACATATTAAAGGTGAAGACTTCCCAATTTCACCTATAAATGGGAACAAGTGAGATGAGATATCAAATATTCAAATATTCTGAAATAATACATCAGGAAATTACCTTTACTTTGACAAAATTCATAGTTAGCCTAGCATGCTTAGTAAATACTAATGGTATCGAATATGTTTGTAAATCCTGTGAATAAAGCAAAATGGTCTCAGTGTAGTTCATTACGGTTTTTGTGTCACATTCCAAAGCATATCACTAGTCCATGAGTATACTACATATCACTCTCCAAAAACTTAAGTAAAAAGTGAAAATATCAATGATGACACTCAGGCAAATTTTTCACTCCACATGATCGGAGCATCACCAGCAGTTAGATATTGTATTAGTTTGGACCAATCTGGAGTATTGTGGATTGTTAATGATTTAGACATAAAACTATAGGAAAGAAATTTTAAATAAAAAATTCTAAACATTGTGCTAGATTGACTCATGTAAGAATCAAAAGGTATGAATGAATCACAGTACCAGCACACTACTAGAGATAGAAAGTACTAGACCATGCCCCTCAGCGTGGCTGCCTGTCCTTTCACTACCTGGCCCAGGTCTTCCTTCCATCCTCCACCTCCTGTGAACCATGTCAGCACCCTCCTGCACATCCCAGAAGTTCCTGAACACACTGAACTCTCTCAGGTAAATTTTTTCTTCCTGAAAAGTCATTTCTCTCCTGTGCATTTCATAGACTTTAATTCATCTCTCAGGAAGCATCATTAAGAATTATCTTGTTTGAAAGTTCCTCTTGTTCCCTCAGACAGAGTTATATTATGTTACAGTCATTTATTTGCATATCCTACTCCTTTGTTCTTTGACAAATGCCTCAGTATCAAGAACTGGGCCCTTTTGGGGTTAGATGTTTGTCCTCTGGGACATTGACTGCATATATTTCCTACTTGGCTTTGGGAAAAGAAAAAGGGTGGATTCAGAAAATGCACTAAGCACCAGTTACAAGCCTAGCACAATGCTAGATACTGTACATGTATCTTTACACTTTATAATATTACAGATGTATCATTACCCAATTTTACACTTCATAACATATTCCTATGATTAAAGTTAAAGGTAAAAATTCAGCTATTAAAATTTTAGAAAATAATACATAGGAATATTTATCTGAATTCTGTGAGGAAAAGGCTCCTCTGTGTAAAAGCATAAAGAAAAAGATCAATTTGGCTACATATAAAACTAAGTTAATACACAAATAAGGTGTTTTTTAAAAGTTGTCTGTTGAAAGAATGAATGCTCACCCTGAAGAGCAGTCGGTCACTCATTGGTATTATAAACATACACATTCATCAGCAGCATTGTTCAAAAGATAGGGACCAAAATATGTCTACATCAGCTTTGTTCATTATAAATGTTCAAAGCTGATACTTTTAAAATATTGTTCTTAGGGCATACATGAATTCATTTTCTTTTTTTTTTTTTTGAGACAGAGCCTCAAGCTATCCCCCTGGGTAGAGTGCCGTGGCATCACAGCTCACAGCAACCTCCAACTCCTGGGCTCAAGCGAGTCTCCTGCCTCAGCCTCCCAAGTAGGTGGGACCATAGGCGCCCACAACAATGCCTTGCGATTTTTTGGTTGCAGCCGTCATTGTTGTTTTTTGGCAGGCCTGGGCTGGATTCGAACCTGCCACCTTAGGTGTATATGGCTGGCACCTTAGCCACTTGAGCCACAGGCACTGAGCCATGAATTAATTTTCTTG
>CAUYTI010070657.1:0-75805 GCA_963575145.1 Galago senegalensis | reverse complement strand
ACATTCTCCAGCTCCATCCATGTGAACATGAAGGATGTAAATTCTCCATCCTTCTTAATGGCTGCATAGTATTCCATTGTGTACATATACCACAATTTGTTGATCCATTCGTGGATCGATGGGCATTTGGGCTTCTTCCATGACCTGGCGATTATGAACTGGGCTGCTATAAACATTCTGACACAAATGTCTTTGTTGTAATGTGATTTTTGGTCATCTGGGAATATACCCAACAAAGGAATTGCAGGGTCAAATGGCAGGTCTATTTTTAGTTCTCTAAGTGTTCTCCTGATGTCTTTCCAAAAGGAACATATTAGTTTACATTCCCACCAGCAGTGTAGGAGTGTTCCCTTTTCTCCACATCCACGCCAGCATCTCTGGTTTGGGGATTTTGTGATATGGGCTACTCTCACTGGAGTTAAATGGTACCTCAATTTCTATAAATGATTCCCTATATTTAAAAACATCAGGGAATAATATTCTTTTTATTTAACCAAAATTTTCTGTTATTTCAAATGATTAAAACACTACACAATAGAGGCTCAGCACCTGTAGCTCAGTGGTTAGGGCACTGGTCAAATACACTGGGGCTGATGGACTCTAACCCAACCAGGGCTTATTAAACAACAATGACAACAATAGAAAAAAATAGCCAGGTGTGGTGGCAGCAGGTACCTGTAGTCCCAGCTACTTGGGAGGCTGAGGCAAGAGAATCACTTAAGCCCAAGAGTTTGAGATTGCTGTGAGCTGTGATGCTACAGCACTCTACCAAGGGTGACATAGTGAGACTCTGTCTCAAACAAACAAACAAACAAATAAACAAACACTACACAAGAGAGAATAACACATTATTAAAATATTTGTGGATGCTATTTTAACATATGCATTTTCACCTAAATCAATGCAGTTTGATTTCATGTTTTCATCATCATAATTGTATTGTTTTTTGTAATTTACTAAAAGATCGTAAACATAATTTTTCACTTAACTATTAATTTTTCATTGCATTCCAGTAAGTAAAGCAATACGTTAGGAAAACATGGTAGTTTTCACAAAATGAATAAGGAAATAAAGTGTCTCATGTAAGTTTAAGTGGTTGAAGATAAGTAACATTTTATTATTGTAAAAACTACCACATGGTTTCTAAATATAAGAAAAAGTATATGATAGATAAAGCAGATGCACTGTAAATGTCACTCAGAATATCTTAGAAATAAAAAAAAATTCTGTAGCAAATGGTAATAGAAATATAGATCTTTTTAAGTGCAAAGTTGTGTTTCTTGCCAAATACAGTTTTCACCTTTCTTGTAGTTACTTTACTTTACAAAAAGCAAAAATATTCAAAAATCCAGACTATTACATATTAATTACATTCAAGCTTTTCCATTTTTTTCTCTAAGCAAGAGAAACATTTTGTTCAGATTTTAAAATTAAAAGACAAAGTTAAAGACATCTCTAATGGCTTTTGGTGTGTCTTGAATATTCATATTTAGGTCATTATCTTTCCAAAGACAGAGCTTTGATAGATTCTCATGCTTCCTAACGGGCATATTACTTCAGGCTTCAACAACTAAAAAGAATTCTCCATTGGATTTGGGCCGAATAGAGACAAAGTACATAAAACAATCATTTCTTGTTGTGACTTTTGCTCAGAATCTTGCTATTTTCTGTGATGTACTAAACTTCACTGAAGTCACTCTCTTCTCTTTATTTCAAATATTATTCCCCTAATCTGTACTATGAGATTAAATAGTTGACTATGCAAAACCATTTCTACGTAAAAATACCAACATTTTGGATAGTTCTTTATCAAATTATAGAGACTAATATGATGCACTATTCTACATTACAAAAACTTTATTTTAAGTTGTGTTGATGTATTGACAAATTCAGTGAATTTCTTTATATTTTTTTCTTTTCTTTCTTTTTTTTTTTTTTTGTAGACGGAGCCTCAAGCTATCCCCCTGGGTAAAGTGCCATGGCATCACAGCTCACAGCAACCTCCAACTCCTGGGCTCAAGTGCGTGTCCTGCCTCAGCCTCCCAAGTAGCTGGGACCACAGGCACCCGCCACAATGCCCGGCCATTTTTTGGTTGCAGCCATCATTGTGGTTTGGCTGGCTCAGGCTGGGGATACGAACCCGCCACCTTAGGAGTATGTGGCTGGCGCCTTAGCCGCTTGAGCCACAGGTGCCCAGCCTATATTTTTTTCAAAATATCTTCATCATTATAGATGTTAATAAAACATTTAAAAGGCACATTCCATACTCCCTAAAGCCAGTCATACATGATATACAGATAAAACTAAATGCGTCTCCAAGCCATAATGAGTATTGCAATCTGACTTACTTTAGTTATTTTGAAAAAGTTTTTGAAGTTAATATAGTGCAGTTTTAATTTGCCTGTGAATTTTATTATTCTCAGCCCATCCAAAGTATGGCAATGACTAGTTTCATTTGAATTTCTTTTTCTCACCATCCTAGCCATGTAACATGTACTGCAAACACATTTCCAAATTTATGTGGCTGCACCCCGTATGTGTGTAAACATGTCTCCACGGGGATGGAGATAATTTACATCCCTGCGTGTTGGATCTAGCAAACCTGACACGAATATTAATTAATGGTCAGTTATATTTGTTATGTTAAGATTTCCAATGAATGATTTGAATTTACGTAGTCTGATTTAGACCAAGCAATCTGGTTCCATTGATATTTATGAAATTTCTTCTTTTTCCCCCCTCCCTTGATATTTATGCAATTTCATACTTATCAAAAAATAAGACATTATACCAAATGATATTCGTACATAAAATTAATTCAGAAAAAGGGGGAATGTGATATTTAAATTAAAAAGTTGAAACAACACAATATTTTAAGATTGTGTTTTCTATATTATGTTCCCGCAATTGTCACTTAATAACTATGTTAATATAAAAAAACTGCTTATTTAAAAATTGTAACTTATGGCAGTTTTTAATTACCAATAATGTGGACTATCATTGATCCAAGGACTATTATTTGAAATAGTCTATATCATTATCTAATGGCTATTATCTAGTGACTTTTATTACTGAAAGTGTAATGCCATTATTTTACAATATTTATAATCATTCTTCAAGGCAGGAATTATTTTTCCTTTTTACCCGAGAACATAATTAAATCAGCCTAGGTTGCTGATCTACGTGCTTGCTTAGCCGGTACTCTGAGTCTCAACTGTAAGACATTTCCATTATGCCCTTGTGTATCTATATTCAACTTGAAAATCACAAAGAAATGTTATATCTTTTTGCAATATTCATCAGAATAAAAACCATACCCTGTATTTTCATATCTATTGTCTGTCCAAACTGAACTGTGAATTCTAAAAGGCAGAGATAATGTTTGCTTAACTCTTTATCTTCTGAAAATTTTTTGAAATGAAATCTGGGCACAGTGCAGAGGACACGCTGGGTCAAGGTCTTACTCCTGAATTGATAGTGTAAGGTTGAGTAGTTATCTCAGTTTTTTGGTCTGTAAAATGGAGACAATATCACCTCATTATATTTTTATTGGTCATTACCAAGGACAGCACATGAAAGACTGGCACATCCCAGGCATTCAGCCTCCTTCTCTTAAATATCTTGTCTAAGGTCATGGATGTTCATACATGTGCACATGCATGTACGTATGTGTGTGTATATGTATATGTGTATCTATCTCATATGACCATGGTCAGTTTTTGGTTAATGCATCTCTCAGAAGTATGTAACACCTCATCTTTCCACATGACATCATGCTCCTCTGGCTTGCCATTATCTTCTAATCACTCCCCAACAACATCCACACAAGTCCAACGAGCTGGTGAAGAGGACACTCTATAAAATGATCCCTTGCTACACCATATACTGTTTATTTTTTAGCTTCTATTTCTGACTGCCCCTTGGTCAATATTCAGGTTCTAGGAAATGAGTTTATCTAATGGCATCTACAAAGATGACTCCCTTAATCTGGAAAACACCTGTCTTCACTCATTATTCATCTGTATTACTCAGGATCGTCTTCTTTAATCTGTTACTGCCTTAGTTCTTCCTCTTCTATACTCCCACAGAACTCTCTACTGAGTCTGTTTCAAGATAACAAGTAATTGTTGGTTAGCTTGCCCTTCCTCCACTCTCTGGAGCAGACATTAAACTATGTGACGGCACGTCATTCATTACTCACTGATTCCTGCATTTGATAGATACACGTCTTGTCTGAAGTGAGCTTTCGTATATGTTCTTAAGATACAATATGGCAACTCATCTCATAATTCATGAGATAAAACATCTTGTGACAAATAAAAACATAATTTTTGTCAAATAGAGAATATTCAAAATGTGATGGACAAAAAATATAAGGCATCCTTTATGTGTTAGTAAAACAGTCTTCACTATTGTGGAATATTATTTCAAGGATCATCATAACCCAGCTTTTCAGCAAAAACAGTTGCTTTTGTCACAATTATTGTATTTTAGACTCCTGTGTCTTACCTTATGTATTTCTAGTATTTTAGGTTATTCAGTGTGATATTTCCTATTTTATCCATTCAGGCTAAACTTTAAATCCAAGAATAAAATATGGTACATATTACAAATTTGAAGATTAAGAAACTTTGGGCCAGTCTCCCCCTGCCCCAGGATTTACTAAAAGTTATCTGGAATGAAAAGATAATAAATTAATTGTGAATAGAAAAAAAAATCATTTGCTGGAAGTTATATTCAGATCAACAGCAATAGGGGAGAAGAAATCAGGAAGAGTTAGGAGATGCAGCTGCTGGGTTTTCATTCTGACTATCCCCCTGAAGTTTTGCTCACAACCATTATTACACATTTCTGAAAGCGATTTGCAGAAGGAAAATAAGAAAATTAAATTTAAAAAAAATGAATTCATCTTTCACCAAACCAAACCTTTGTGTGTGTGGGAGCTCTCCAGCCTTGACACTTAACACTGACTACGGCATGAATAGCGGTTAAATACTCTGCTACTCAGGAGAAGATGTGTAGCGCTATTCTCGCTCTGTGTCAACTGGCCTGAAGGAATCAATGGGAAGTTAATATTCATGATCCTTTTATGTTGACATATATTCTGAAGAGCTGAGAGGAGCCTGAGGTCGGAATCTACAGAGTGAACTTCTTGAACTTCTCATGTCAGGTCTATTTGCATAGTTCCATGGTTCATTATCTCCCCTACCTGAAACCTTCCGTCCTAATCGGGCAATTTACTCAGTACCTCCTGCAGTGTCTCTGTATTTTCTACCTCTTTCCTTCATGAAGGAAATATCTTCCTTTCTCTTTTCTCCAAATATAAGATATTTTGCTAAAACCGTAATAGACACCTCAATTCCTGAATATTTTGAACCAGTCTGATTCACTTTAGTGATGATTTCTAAATTCTAACACAATATATTTTCTTCCTCACCACCTCTTTATGTTTGGAATGAATTTTAAGTGGATAACCAAGAGTCATGGATAAAATGATCTAGAGAAAATATCACCTTTTCCTATGTGCCTCAGAATTTATAGTGTTTATGTCTCATATTGACATTCCTTTATTATTATAAATTAGGAAAGCATTATAGATACAAGTGTGTATGAGGCAGTTTTAAGGAAGGGTTGGGAGCCGCTTGCAAAGTCCTGGAATGTACTAGTTTAAGAAACTGAATTCAATGTAAGTATTTTATTTTTAAGCGAATATGTAATAGAAAGGTTTATCCTACCATAAATAACAAAAACCTCATAAGGATAAAAAGTCAGAGGATTAATAGAATGAATATCTGAGAATTTCTTCCACTTTTGCACAAGACAATGCAGCAGAGATAATCAGTGTGAAATTAATCTCTCTTTCTAACATCAAGGTGTACAGTATTAGAGCATAAAGCTGTTTGGTAAAATTTTGTTTTTGTCTTTGCAAGCAGTTTTAGATCATTGCAGGGATTTTCTAAAAAATACCTAGCCATGTTCTACAATATCATCCTCAGAATAAACACATTCAATGTAACAAACACAAAAGCAACAAAACAAGCAAACAGTTAAACACAGAATATTTAGGGTATAATTCTAGTTGTTTGTGATTGGCTTATTGTAATAAAATATCAAATCTATCAGAGTCATGATTTCTACTTTTTGGGGGCAGTTTTTGGCTAGGCCGGGTTTGAACCCACCACCTCCAGTATATGGGGCCAGTCCCCAGCTCCTTGAGCCACAGGCACCACCCCATGATTTCTACATTTTAAGAAGATTCCTAATTCAGCTGTTAGCTGACTAGCTGTATGCTGAATCTAGGACCAAAATTAACAGAGAAGAGGTATTTCTATTTTTATCCTTGTGTTTCAAAAATTTACCTCTGCTTTAAGAGGCAATGTTTAAATTTAATTGACTCCATCTACTCAAAAAGTGTTAAAACTGTAACTTCTCATTTAAAGATTAAAGCATGCTGTTTTATGGACCAAGGATAACACTGGAAATCTTTGTGATTTTGTATACCAAAAAATTCTGTTTTCATTTTTAATTTTTGATGTATTTAGGTAAAAAAGCCGTGTAACAACCACGAAGAAACAAGAATATTCTTTCACAAGCAAGTGAAATGTTAGGTCTCTAGAGTTTATATTCTTCAGTTTTAAGTAAAATACAGTATTTCTCACCCTTCCATACTTGAGGGGATTAACAGAATGTGGTATTTGTGGACTACATGGACTACGACTCAGAGGTATAAAAAAATGATGAACTAATACCTCTTGCATGAACCTGGATGGACCTGGAGACCATCCTCAGTGAAGTATGACAAGGATGAAGAAACAGACACCACACATGCCCATTATTAAATTTTAACTAATCCGTCAACACAGGTGCACATATAGAAATACCACTCATCAAAAGTCAAGCAGGTACAATTGGGAGGTAAATTCCCACCTAATGATATAAATAAAGCATACTATCTGGGTGATGGGCATACTTACAACTTTAACCCAAATGTAAAAACACAAAAACAACATAGCAAGTAAACAATTAAATACAAAACATTCGGGTACAAAAGCAATGTATGGAACCAAAATGTTTATACTCCCGTAATCACTCTATCTATGGTTAGTTAGAATTCTATTTTCAGAATACTGAAATATAGAAGAGTTATTAAAATGCCCTTGAGACTATCAAATAAAATATTTTCAAAAGTGAAAAAAAAAAAGAAAATTGCCCTCAAACAAATGACAGGCTAACAGCTGGTTTTCAACAATAAGAAGAGGAGCCAGGAGAAAGGAACTGGATCCTGCCATCAGCCACATGAATGAGCAGATTCTAAAAGCAAGCGTTCTTCCATCTGGGCCTGGCGATGTTCAGTACAATGTGTTGGGTGTAGCCTGTGAGCAACTCAGAGCCAGAGGACACAGCTCAGCTACACCCAGATTCCTGACCTCTGGAAGTGGTAAGAAAATAAACGTATAATACATAATAATATTGAAAAAATACAACATTTCTCTTTAAAAAGATTTAAATAGCACCTACAGTTATTTTTGAGCAAGAAAATGTGTACAAAACAAGCTAACAAAATTGAAATAAAGAAATACATCAAAAAGCACAGCTGAGATATAAACAAGAGATTGGAAGGATATTAAAATGCATAGAATATCACTTTAGTGCATGGGCTGAAATTTAGCCTTATGTCATGTATGCTGAAAAACAAAAAAGTAAACTTGGTCACCTACATTTGTAATAAGCATTGTATAAGTACAAAGACATTACAAAAGTACAAATATTCATGAACAATACTCTGAGCGATAAAGTATTTTTGACAGACTCTTAAAAAATACGTGCGGATACTTTCATTGCTAATAGCATTGCACCAAATACCATTCAGAAAGAGTAACCAACCTGTCTTGGAGGCATGTAACGTGTACAGAGGCTGATACCCAATTCAATCATCAGCCCGCCTGCCGTATTCCTGGGTGGGTCTGACATCCATCAGCAGCACCGTCAGTGCATCTGTAAATGGGGGAAATGGTGTTTCATTCAATCTGTTCTTCCGGAAAAGTGTTTTTGCCCCTACCATTGACCTTTCAACAACACCCACAGCCTTCTATTTTTAATCTAGTTCAAGATAATCTTACTCCACTGTTTGGTATACAACCTCCAGTATTGAAGAAAAAAATATATACATATGTGAAATATATTTTAGTTTACTTGCTAGAATTTGAGTAATCAGCATTTACTTTAAAAAATGATCCCCATTTTGTCTAGTTGCACACATAACTTGAAGATAGTTAAGTATCTTTGCATAATTACAGAATTGACATTGGTGAAGGTTAAGATTGATGTGGTTCTGGGAAGGTTGAGTTGTTTAGCAGATGTATGTGCCTCTAAGGAAATTCATTCTTCTGCTCCAAAGACCTCTAAGAGCCTTGCCTTTAATCTGCCTACACAAACAAGCATCGTGCCATAGTAGCTCCAGAAATTTCACTCCATGTTGCAGGGCCCCAGTAATCTTATACTGAATAAAAGAAAAAAAAAAGGTTAAGCTAAAACTTTCAGTGTATATCCCCTAATTCAACATAAGTATTCAATAATATAAAGTATCTAAACAATACTGCTTACATATTCTGCAACCATTTATGAATTCTATACTAAACAAATAAATTGAGGTTAGTCATTACATGGGTATTCTTTTTAAAAAGACAAAGTTGAGGAAAACTCCCTCAAAAATGATAATTTAAGTTCAAAAATTTTGATTTAAATGTAAATTTATATTATTGTGTATGTATGTATGTGAATGAGTATATGTGTACTCTTTTAAATTTTGGATTTACAGAAAAGTTGTTAAAAGGATATGAGTTCCTATATTACACTTTGCCCACTTCACCCAGCCTCCACTTCCTACTGATAGATACCCGGACTTCACATGGATTTTACTGTTTTCCCTATAATTGGAACAAATTATTCGATAGAGTAAAAAATCAAACTTTTAAAGGATAGGCTAAATTAAACAGTTTATAAAAAGATCATATTAAGGAATCAGCTTGCATCATTCACTGTTTCCTTTTAATAACTGATGAGTATGTATTTAAAGTAGATTTTCTATCTACTCTGAGGAGGACAGACTATGTTAAGTCTCAGTGAAAAGGTGACCTGGGGACCATGGAAATCAGGGCAATTGAACTTGCTACCTGGGTTTGGGAAAAACATATCTCCTAGTAATTAATTGAATCTTCACAAGGTAATTCTCCAGGTTCAATTATCAAGTAATTTTATCCCAGGATCAGTGCTCATTGCCAAAATAACAGTTCTTAATCTCAGGATTTTATTTGATATATGTTGTAAAATATGCTTCAAAATAAAGTGCACATTTTAAATTTCATGAGGCTCTGGATCTATTTAGGTATTTTACTAGATTCTCTGTTTGCTTAGCTGGGTTTTAATACCAAGCAAATCTTGATAAACCAAGTCCTAGAAAAATAGTCCCTATAATTATGCATTTAAAATTTGCTGTCTTTTTTTATGGAAGAATATTTGTTATTGTTATTTGCAATTCAGGGCTTGGACGTACTGTAATAATATCAGCTATAAAGGTCCCAAATGGAAGGTGGAATTTTAAATAATGTAATTCCACTACAGTCATAAATAATATAATGTATAGGTTTTTGAAGCTTCTCTTCTGACCTGTTAAGGGCATGTGTGAATGAAGTGGACTCCACACAGCTGTTAAGACAAGTGGAAACTGAGGTTATGATGGGAGGATCCCTTGAGCCCAGAAATTGATGTTAGTCTTGGCAACATAACATGATCCTGTCTGAATGTAAAAAAAAACAAAAACCCATGAAACAAGGTAAGCAATGGTACTTTATTCTGAATTTAGAATGCTCATTCGAAAATGTTTGGGAGCTCTGAATGGTTATTCATTTGATCATTATATGACGTGTGTTCGTATCAAAATTTCAAGTGTCTCCCACAAATATTTATAAGTACTGTGTATGCATAAACACTAAAAATTACAGAAAAAAATAAATTCTAACAGGTAAGCATGAGAAAGTAGCAGATGGTGAGGTTAAAATATGTATTAATGTTACTTAATTTTTATACAATAAACATTTTTATATTAAATGTAAAAGATTTTAAAAAGTATGCAATGTTACTGAATGCAATGAAAGAGAGACTTTATTTTTTGTTTTTATACTGATTTTAGAATATTTTTCAGGAGAAAATTATACTTCCCAGCTGTCTAATAAAAAATTTGTACAATATCATGACTTCCTCATTATTCTTGGTTAATAACATTGTCTTATGGTGCCATTAAAGTATAACCACACAGCATGAATTTTGTAATTTGATGTGTCTGGTACCCCATCATTAAAACATCAATTTGCATTTAAAAAATAACTCCTGGGATGGAACTAGCACTCTGGGAGGCAGAGGTGGGAGGATTGCTTGAGTTCAAGAGTTTGAGACCAGCCTGACCAAGAGCTAGACCCTAACTCAATAAAAATTAGAAATATGAGCTGGATGTGGTGGTACATGCTATTTGAGACAAAGTCTGGCTCTGTCACCCTGGCTGGAGTGCCATGGCATCAGCCTACCTCACAGAAACCTCAAACTCCTAGGTTCAAGAGCTCCTCCTGCCTCAGTCTCCTGAGTAGCTGCGTGTGCAGGCACTGGCCACAATGCCTGGCTAATTTTTTCTATTTTTAGGAGCTTCCTTTTGCTCAGGCTACTCTTGATCTACTGAGCTTAAGCTATCTTCCCACCTAAGCCTCCCAGAGTGCTGGCTAGGACCATAGGCATGAGCCACCATGCCTGACCTTGATACTGTTTTCAAAACTAACATTTTAGCATCCTTTTATGTACTAGGCAATCATCCAAAATTCTAAGTATACATGCATTAACTCATTTAATCAGCCCTGCCCATTCAGGAGGTGAAAACTAAAGCTTTAGTTTATGAAGAAAGTAAGTGGTTATTTCTATTTACTTTGCAGACCAATTGCCCACAGACTTACGTTGCATTGTATTTGCTACGCTGCCTTCCATGCAATTTATTAAAGAGTTATGGAAATATAGAACTTTTTTTGTATCCACAAGTACAGCTATACACACAATATAGAAGTTGTTTTTTTTTTCTTTCTTGTCTCAGATTATTCAGGAACTAATATTAGAGCCTGGTTGGAAATGTCTCCCTCACTAATACTTGATTGACTTTGGCTTTTCCAAAGTCCTTTAAAAGGACCAAAACAATATTTTATCAAGTTCTATATAGAATTTAATAAAAGAACCCAGCACTTAAATCATAGAAAAAATATTTATCCAATCTTGCAGGCTTTTTAAAACACTTTCTAGTTTGTTTTTCACTCATTGCTTAAAGAGAGCATGGCAATATGGTCTTCTGTTCTTTCACTGGTAAAATCAAACTATGGAGTAAAATAGTTCCTAAGGATGTCAAAAATCCTTCTAGCTTATGATACTTCTAATATAAAAAGCCTTGAGTGCATTGAATATTCTACTTCAAAATGTCTGTGTACTTTACTATGGACTTTGGCCTGGTCACTGAACTCAGAGACAGCATAATTGGCACTATTTGAATTAGTGGACTTGACAGTAATCATTTTTGTATTCTTGCTTCTCAGGCAAGTATGCATGATATCTAAGCAGATTCTCTCTGAGAGGTCAGCTTTTTTTCTAAAAAAATGAGACATGATAAAAGGTTAACAGCTTCCCACCCCAGGCAGGAAATTGAGTAACTGAGATCATTGAATTATATCCTAGAAGAAAGCTACAGGCGAAGATCTTTGATGAAAATAGATACAAAAAATCTTCAATAAAATACTAGCAAATCAAATTCAACAACATATCTAAAAGATTATATATCATGGCCAAGTAGGTTTTATTCCTGGAATGCAAGGATGGTTCACATATTCAAATTAATAAATGTAGTACACCACAGTAGCAGAATGAAAGATAAAAGCACATTAACATCTCTATAGATGCAGAAAAGCATTCGAGGAATTTCAATATCCTTTCCTGATGAAAAATCTTAACAAAATAAGTACAAAAGGAAATTTATTCAATATAATAAAGGTTATTTATAAAACTCCCACAGCTGGCAGTGTCTGTAGCTCACTTGGTAGGGCACCGGCCACATTCACTGAGGCTAGTGGGTTCGAACCCGGCCTGGGGCCAGCTAAAACAACAATGACAATTGCAACCAAAAAATAGCCAAGCATTGTGGCAGGTGCCTGTAGTCGCAGCTACTCAGGAAGCTGAGACAAGAGAATCACTTAAGCCCAAGAGTTTGAGGTTGCTGTGAGCTGTGACACTACAGCACTCTTCCCAGGGCAACAGTTTGAGACTATCTCAGAAACAAAAACAAAAACAAAAACAAAACAAAACAAACAAAACCTTCCACAGCTAATATGTTAACGGGAAGTAACTACTGAAAGGTTTTTTGTTTTTTGTTTTTTAAATGAGATCTAGTACCTAGCAAGATTGCCTACTGTCTCCTACTTCTACTCAACATAATACTGTCCAAAACTAGCAGGAGTATCAGACAATAAGAAGAAATCAATTGTCCAAATCAGAAAAAAAGAACAAAAACAAACCCTCCTTTCAGATAAAATAATCATATATGCAAAAACCTCCCAAAGAATGCACAGAAATATTTAGAATTAATAATTAATTCAGGAAAATAACAGGACACAAATTCAGCATAAAGTTCAGTTGCATTTGTTTATACCAATAATAATCTATTCAAAGAATAGAAATTTAAAAATCTTAGCAGCAAAAGTTGTAAAATACTAAGGAATTTTTAAATGCTTATTCTTATTTAATCAAGCATACTTATGGAGTCTATGTGATTTTTTGATAAATTAATATAATAACTAATACAAATAATCAAACCCAGGTATTTAAGGATATCCATCAACTGGAACATTTATTATTTTTTCATGTTGGAAATATTCCAAATCTTCTTTTCTAACTATTTTGGGATACAGTCATTTATTGCTTACTCTATTGTGCTATCAAACACTAGAATTTACTTTTACTATTTAGTTGGTACCCATCAATGAGCCTCTCTTCACTTCCAGAGACACCAGACACCCCCTGTCCGGCCTCGGGTGACTACCGTTCTACTCTGTTTCTCTGTGAGATCAACAATTTTAGCTCCTACATATAAGTAAGAACATGTGATATTTGTATTACTATACTTGAATTATTTCACTTTCCATAATGATCACCAGATTCATCCTTATTGCTACAAATGGCAGGATTCCATTATTCTTCTGGCTGAACAATATTCCACTGTGTATATATGGTACATTTATTTATCAATTCATCCATCCATGGACATTTGGGTTGATTATATAACTTGGCAATTCTGTGTAGTGTCGTCACAATAAACATAGTGGTGTGTATTCCTTTTAATATGACAATTTTCTTTCCTTTGGATGAATACCTACTAGTGGGATTGATGGATCATATAGTAGTTCTATTTTTTAGGGTTTTTTTTTTTGTTTTGTTTTTTTGCAGTTTTTGGCTGGGGCTGGGTTTGAACTACCTCCAATATATGGGGCCAGTGCCCTACTCCCTTGAGCCACAGGTGTTGCCCCTATTTTTAGTTTTCTGAAAGACATCCATATTGTTTTCTGTAATGACTATACCAATTTACATTCCCCACCAGGAGCATATGAGTTCCCTTTTGTCTGAATCCTCATCATAATTAGTTGTTTTTTGTCTTTTCTATAATAGCTATTCCAACTATGGTGTAATGATGTCTCATTTTGCTTTTGAATTTATTTTCATGAGGATTAGTAATGCTGAGAATTTTTTTTAATATATTCATTGTTTCTTGTATGAAAAATTACTTTTATTTTTCTTCTAAGAATTTTATAGTCTTGGTAAGAATTTCATTCTTCTGCATATAGATATCCACTTTCCCAGCACAACTTATTGAAGAAAGGGTGGTGTTTTCTTTATGAATACTTTTGGCACCTTTATAGTTGGCTATATATGCATGGATTTTTTTATTGTGTTAATATATTTATATTCTACATTTAGAAAAGTTCATATGTACCCTTGTAAGATGAACCATAGGCGTGTATGCATGGATTTGTTTCTGGGTTCTCCATTCTGTTTTATTGCTCTCTTCTGTTTCTACACCAATATCACGCTGATGCAGTTACTATGGCTTGGCAGCATACTTCTACTTTTAAATTGGGTAGTGTAATGCCTCTGGCTTTGTTATTTGTAGTCAGTATTGCTTTAAATATTCAGGGTATTTTGCAGTTCTGTATACATTTTAGATTTTTTTTTCTATCTTTGTGAATGATGCAATTGGTATTTCTATAAGGTTTACATTTAATTTGTACATTTCTATTGGTAGCGTGACCATTTTAATGATGTTAATTCTTCTGATCCATAAGCATTGAATATTTTTTCATTTGTTGGTGTTTGCTTCAAGTTCTTTTATCAGTGTTTTGTAGTTTTTCTTGTAAAGGCCATTAACGTCCTGGATTAAACTTATTTCTGTACTTTTAACTGCTGTAAAAAAATTCTCTCTCTCTTTCCTTTTAGGTCACAGTATCACTCTGTGAAACAGTTGAGCCTCTCAAGTATCTGGGATTACAGGCACATGCACAATGCTCAGCTGATTTTTCCATTTTTAGTAGAGATGAGGTCTCACTCTTGCTTAGGCTGGTCTGGAACTCAGGAGCTCCAGTAATCCACCTGCCTCAGCATCCTAGAGTGCTAGGATTACAGGGGTGAGCCACTGCTAGGAATCTTGCCAAAGATTCCTTTCTTGATTTATTTTTCAGGTAGAGATATATATATAGTAATAATACCGTGTTATCCACAAAGAGGAACAATTTAACTTTCTTATTTGCAATTAGATTTATTTCTCTTTAATTGCTCTGGTAAGACTTCTGGCAGCATATTAAATAACAGTGGTGAAAGTGGGCATCTTTGCCACGTTCTAGTTCTTAGAGCAAAGGCTTTGGATTTTTCCCCATGGAGCATTATATTAGCTGTGGGATTTCCATATATGGTCTTTATTATTTCAGGTATGTTCCTTCTATGTCTAATTTCTTACCTGTTTATTCAGATGATCATATAGATTTTTGTCATTTATTCTGTTGATGTGATATTTCACACTTACTGATTTGTATATATTGAGATACTCTTGCATCTCTGAGACAAACTTTTTGTGCCGTATTATCTTTTGGATCTTTCGTTTGGTTTGGTTTGTTAGTATGTTGTTGAGTTTTTACGTCTGTGTTCACTAGAGAAATGGGCCTGTGGTATTTTTATGTCATTATCTGGTGTTGGCATCAGGGCAATGATACTGGCTTAGTAGAATGAGATTGGAAAAATTCCTTCCTTTGCCATTTTTTGAAAAAGTTGGAAATAAATTGGTATTAGTTTTCCTTTATAAATTTGATGAAATTCAGCAGTAAATCCATCCAGTCCTGGGTTTCCTTTTTAGAAGACTGTGATTAATTCAATCTTATTACTCCTTATTGGTCTGTTCCTACTTTCTCCTGGCTTAATCTTATATGTGTTCATTGCTGTAGGTTTCCAATTTTTTAGCATATAGTTGTTTGAAACAGTCTTTAAATGTCTCTCTTGTTTTTCCCCCTTTACTTCTATACTGTCAGGGTAATGTCTGTTTTTTCATTTATGATTTTACTTATTAGAATCTTCACTATTTTTTCTGGATCAGTGTGGCTAGCATTTTTCACTTTTGTTTATTTTTCCACCATTCAACTTTTAAATCATTTATCCTTTGTGTTGATTTTGTAGTCCCCATTTTGTTTAGTTCTATTCTGATCTTTGTTATTTCTTTCCTTCTGATAATTTAGGGTTTGATTTGCTCTTTCATTTATAATTCTGTGAGGTGTATCACTGGATTCTTTATTTTGAATCTTTCTGTTTTTCAGGATTTAGTGCTAAAACCTTTCTTCTGAGCAATGCTTTTTCTATATGCCATACATTTTTTATGTTTTCACATTCCTTACTCCCTTCAATTATAGAGAAAGGAAAACCAGTTCCTGCTGAAGTGTCTTTGTCCAGTTGTATCCTCTTTGGGAAATGTTAGTCTATACCATCTTTACATGAATAACTTTTTAATATTACATGGGTCTCTGATGACTATCACCACCTAAAGACAAGTCTGTCCTGATCAAGTAATTATATACCATGTTTTTATTTTCAGCATTGCACTATTGATTGCATGATAATTCCTTGTTTTTGCTCTTTTGTCTGTCTCCTCAGCTTGATTGCAAATTTGAAGAAAGGAACATATGCATTTTGTTCAACATTCTCTCTCTGTTCTTTAAATTAAGCCTCATGCATAAAGAGCACTGTGGAGTAAATGAATGAATGGCTTCTTAGCATAAGATATTTTTTACTTTATTATTCATGAAGTCTTGAATATACGTATCACAGAAGTTCAGTCTATTTCACATGAAAAATTAAAATACTTTAACCTTACACATTTGCCTATCACTGAGCCTTTGGGATTTGACTATATTTTTTCCACAGGGGATATGTGGTCTTACTTTTTGCTAAATAAGATGTTTTGAGGCCTAAGTTACACTGGTTTCCTATGGCATACCAATTGGATTCTTTTAGGAGAGAGAAAGTGACCATCCACCTTAATTATAGGACAGGACATAAAACACTGAGAGCCTTTTCTGAAACAGGGAGTGCTTCCAGAGACCATTTCATTTTTTGGCAAGGATAATGGCATTTTGCCCCAAGCAATCTTTTAGCACTGGTCATGCCTCAATTTAAGAAATAGAAACAATCTTCTCCTTTACCCAAGGAGAGTACCTGAGATTTAAAATAAGTGCAAAGCAACAGAAAAATTTACATGTTTAAAATTGATTTGGAAAAATCACTCTGATCTCATCATATTTCTGGGGGCTGATGGTAAGAGTGGCAGATTGGAGAGGGAAGTACTGACAGAAGTAACACTCAGAACTCCTGCCCATCAGGTTTTTCCCTGATGGGGTAACAATAGGGAATTGAAATAAAAATCATGCTTTATACACAGGTTAAGAAAGTACCTCACCATTTCAAGGCACAAATCTCTTAGTAATTCTAAAGAAAAAAATAATAATCACAAGACTAGAGAAAGATTTCTTTTTCAAAACTTAATTTCTGAGCCCATAATTTTGTTTGTTGAACAGTTTTCTTAAATTTCCCACTCAGTCAAAGGGACTATCAAGGTCACATTCACCCATTCATTCATTCATTTCTTTAATGCAACACATAGCTACCCACTGTGTTGCTGAACCTAGCGAAATGATGATAACCAAATAATTAAAAAAAGAACAAACATAACCTGTCTATCCTTAGAGGCTTACATTCTGTTAGGGGAGGCAACAAAGAGCAAGAAAATAGAAAATAGAAAAATGTTACCAGATTATTTCTTCACAATTAGAAATAATTTACACTAACCTACTAGAGAATTGATTTATCAGTTCTTAGAGGAATTCACATCTTGAGTTTAGAGAAAGAAATGACTGTTTGATGCTTGCCTCAGTGAGACCATCAGGATATATGTGATCAAATTACTAATCTAAGAGAGTTTTATCTTTCCTGAAGACTTTTTTTTTTTTTTTAAATCGACCATTAGAGATTTGGAAGCAGATACAGAAAAATATTTACTCTCAAGCTAAAGTTTAAAAAGCAGACATTTTAAAAAAATTTGTCTGTGATCCCATTAAAGAGCTCTTTAATTTTAATGAATTATTTTAAAAATATTGTCATGTAGTAATTCAAATAACATGGTATTTGGACATTTACCCTTAATTAAACTAAATACGCATCCCACATCCTGCTCCAAACTGCTATTTTTAAATACATATTCCAAATGGAACTGAATTATTTATTTCTTTGGAAGATACAGAAGTGTGACAAATAAGGAAGTTCAAATATAATGAAATCCAAAGTATTTTAAATTGGCTTCGGGAAAAAGAAACAATATTGTGATGTAAATATAGGAACACAGTTGACACACAAGTGAAATCAGATTTCACATTCTTTTATTTCCAATAACAGCACTGCCACTCACAATTTCTAGCCCAGGGTTATTTTCGGCCAAAATGTTTATCTGTTTTATTGACAGGCTAAACGTGATCATGTTCACATCACTTAAAAACAACATCTGCTAAGAGAGACATCTAAAATGTTTTCCTGGTCAGAGATGGAATTTTTAGACCAGTAGTAATCACAGATAGCACGGAAGCACAACTCTAATTTCAGGTTTTGGAAGTATAATTAATTACTAAAAAACAAGTTCCTTTGACTTTTGTTATTGCTATATTGGGCAAGTCAACGTATAGATCATTAAAATACAGAGATAATATTTGCATCCATTTCAAAATAGTAATTTTGCACCTTCAAATAGCTTGTATATGAACACACTTAAATGTGGAAGTATAAAAAAATTTAGCAATCACTTCCAACAGCTGCTTCTGTTTATTAATCCATGTGTACAAATTGGAGCAAGAAGAGTATTTCTCAGTAGATCCTATTGAAATTTACTGCATTCATTTTATCATTATTCCTGCAGTAGCATCACATTGTTTTACTTAAATCAGCTCTTATGTTGTTGTACAACCACTTATAATAATCCCTTTGGTTTTTGGAGTTGAGGAGAGCGTAGCAATTCAGTGCAGATGGCCCAAGACAAATGTAGCAATCTGACAATTTGTGCATTGGTGATGTGGGCTGACAAACAGTTTGGCCAATTTTCTAGGCTCTGTCCGATTTGCAGTTAGTAGCCAGACACGATATACAGCGTGCTTGCACTGACTTTATGAGTTTGCAAGTGAGCTGCTGGGCCTGTGGAGTGACGGTGAGGGGCTCTGCTATATCATCTCTAATGAGAACACAACTGTAGCGATACTTCACTGTCATGACAACAACTTCATACTTCCATCTGAGAATCAATAGTAATTCCTGAGTCTATTTCTCAGCAACTGAGGTTTAACAGTAGCATAGTGAAAGAGCATCTAGCACCCAGTGGCATAAAGTTATTTCCAGTGCAACTACTGAAAGTCCTTCTCTGATATTCCTATCCTTTTCACACAACTAAAATCTGATGCGAAAAATATGGTACAAACCTCTAGTTGGAGAAGTGTAATGAAAGCTAAATATTGTCAACACGAATCTATCAGAACCATGGAAACAGTAGGCAACGGATAATGGAATTGTACCCTGGGACTCATGATACTGTGATTTTGACTAGTTCCAAGTCTCGTTTTTCTAAAGCTCATTAGATGTAGTTTGTCTTTTTTATGTGCCTCTGAAAAAGGGACACTGACTAGTAAATAATATTGCTTATATCTTTTGATAAGATTAAGAGATATTTGTATTATATGACAGATTGTTTTCAAAGTTTTGACGCTGTAAACCATGAATTGCTTATTTCATTTATATTTGTTATTTCAACTTTAAATATTGAGGGTTTTTTCAAAAAGGCTGAGTAGAGACATCACATGCTGGTTATCTTCAGAAAGAAGAAAGGATACAGGTGAATAATCAGAACTCAAGAAGATTTCCAAGGAGCCCAGCAGGTAACTCACAGAGAAGCCAGGACACAGGAAAGAAGGAAGCGATGGACTGGCGGATACCAACCAGGAATTCAGGGACCTTGGTATTTCACTGAAGGGGTGGTAGTGTTTGGGGCTTCTCTGTCCTGCATCAGACCACTTGAATCTGAACTTTAGGGGGCTCCCCTTCTCTCAGGAAGTGCAACACTGATGTGAGCAGTGAGTCAAACTGCAGGGCACACAGGTCACTTGTCCTCCAGCCGGAATTGAGCTTCTACGGTGGGGACCCCAGTCAGAGTGCACCCACGGCGGGGGGATGTGCAGCGCCTACCTCAGCCCTGTGTCTCCACGGCATCAGAGGTCCTGCGGACATTCACAAGCACCCGTTCAGATTGTAGCATCCAAAGAGCGCTGGTTGGAGCCGGGGGATCTGCAGGGTTCCTGGGGGTCTATCCCCAGAGAAGGGCTGCTCCTGAGGGAAGGGAGAGTGGGGTACCCAGAGCGGACCTCCAGGAACAGAGCAGACGGGACAACGTGGCTTCCTGGGCCTGAGGGCGCCCTCTGTACAGGCAGAGACTGACAGCGCTGCGTCCAGCAGAGATGCAGGTGTGTTCAGTCTGGAAGGAAGGAGTGTGGTCAGTCCCCACGGCCAGATGGCCTCCGTTCGCAGATGTGGGTGTGGAGTGGGGTCCATCCCCTGGCCAGATGGCCTCCGTTCTCAGGCGTGGATGTGGAGTGGGGTCCGTCACCCGGCCAGATGGCCTCCGTTCTCAAACATGGGTGTGGAGTGGGAGAGTGGGGTCTGTCCCCCGGCAAGATGGACTCCATTCTCAGACTTGAATGTGGACTGGGGTCAGTTCCCTGGCCAGATGGCCTCTGTTCTCAGACTTGGGTGTGGAGTGGGGTCCGTCCGGGCCAGACAGCCTCTGCTCTCGCACGTGAGTGTGGAAAGGGGGGTTTCCTCTTCGCTTTCCCCATCGCTGCAGACACATCTGTGGCATCTCCCGCTGGAGGTTGCCACGGGTCACTTTAGAGCTTTTAGGGATGGCTGGCTGTATCCATCCTCCAGTATGTCCCCTGGGCTCAGGCTTACGCAAAAGATGAGAATCCTGCCCCTCCACACAGAGCCACAGCGTTCCTGCAGCAGAGAGCAGGCGAACAGCAAAGCAGTGTGATTTGGGTTGAGCGAGGGGCTCCTCCTCTGAAGACATTTTCCTGGTGAGGTAGGAAAGGCGTCATTCACAGCTCTGAGATAAATTGCAGCTTAGAGATAGACATTCTCTCGATTTTCGTGTCCTAAATACTGGGGCCTGGGCATGACAGGGAAGCAGATTTTGTTCCTGTCTGCCGAGGCAACAGCTTAGGAATCCCTTCACCACCTCCACACCCCTATCCCCAAGCAGAGACCTTGGCACATTTTACCAGGAGCTCCCCCAACACCCCTGCCACCATTGGTGCACGTGACTGCCACTGAGGTATCCAAGAGTGGCTAAGTGGTTTGACTCTGCCCAGCTTTCCTCCATCTTAGGGAATGAGCAGGGAGTGTAGGCCACTGTGCATTTCACACACCGGCCCCTTGGCTCAGGCAACAGAAAGCTTTTCCTGGAGAACAAAATCAAACTTACCTATTTGCTTCTGTCACAATTGGCTCTTACCCAGAGGTGGTGACTACAGGCCCAGGGGCTGAACTGGATAACTCATTAGAAAATCT
The DNA here is from genome assembly GCA_963575145.1 of Galago senegalensis. Classification (NCBI taxonomy): domain Eukaryota; kingdom Metazoa; phylum Chordata; class Mammalia; order Primates; family Galagidae; genus Galago; species Galago senegalensis. The sequence continues at coordinate 54,541 of CAUYTI010070657.1, read as the reverse complement.
GGTGATACTAGTGCACAGCGCTGGGGAGTGGGATGAGCATCCTGAGAGAGCCACCGTCTCAGCCCCACAGGCCTCAGAGCTGCTCACACACCTGGTGCATTCCTACTACAATTAGCATTTGAGAAGCCATCACATAACCAAGGAACTCATAGAGAACCTTTACATTAAAAGCACCCGTAACTGAAACCAAATAACCCTACACATGATACAGTCACATTCTCAAGAGAAGAAAAACAAAATTTTATCCATCAAAAGAATATACAAAAAATAAGCAGAGATAGTTTAAAAGATAAAGAATGAGAAAAACAATCCTACAAAAGTGAAAACACTGTGGTACATTCCCCACAAAGGATCACACTACCTCTCCAGCAGGGAGTCCTAATCAAATGAAATCTTTGAAACAATACATAAAAATCCAAATCAGGGATTTTTAGAAAACCTAAAAAGATCCCAGAGAAAGATGAAAACTAATGCAAAGAAATCATAAACCCAGTTCAGTATATGACTGAAAAATTTACTAACAAGATAGATATTATAAAAAAAAAAAAACTTCTAGAAATGAAAATTTTATTGGAAGAGTTACAAAACATTATTGAAAACTATAATAACAGACCAGCACAGGAAAAAGAAAGAATTTTAGAACTCAAAGACAGATGTTTTGAATTAACTCAAACAAAAATAAAGAAAAAAGTCAAGGTGGAGCCCGGTGGCTCACGCCTGTAATCCTAGCTCTCTGGGAGGACATGGTGGGTGGATTGTTTGAGCTCAAGAGTTTGAGAACAGCCCCAGCAAGAGTGAGACCCCATCTCTACTAAAAATAGATAAGCTGAGGCAAGAGGATCACTTAAGCCCAAGACTTTGAGGGTACTGTGTGTTATGATAATGCCACCACACTCAACTCAGGGTGATGAAATGAGACTCTGTCACAAAATAAGTAAATAAATTAATTAATTAAATAAAAATGAAGAAAAAATCATTTAAATGAAATAAACAAGCCTTTGAAAAGTATAAGGTTATGTAAAACAACAGAACCTATGATTCTTCTATGTGTGGGAGAATAAGAACGTATACATTTTGAAAATATATTTGTGGAAATAATTCAGGAATACTTCCCTACTCCTACTAAAGATTTAGATATTCAAATACAAAAAGCTCAGAGATCTCCATGAAGATAATTAGAGTTCCCCAACACAGTCATCAGACTATCTAAAAGTCCACATGAAGGAAAAACTCCTAAAGTCAAAATGAAAAAAAATCTAATCACTTTTAAAGTTTCTCAGAATAACGGTCAAGTCTTGGCAGACACCTTATAAGGGAAGAGGGTCTTATTTTGAAATGTCTTAAAAAAAAAATCTGTCAACCACATATTTCATACCATGTTAAACTAAACCTCATAAATGAAGGAGAAATAAAATTTTTCCAGACAAGCAAATGCTAAGGGAATTCATCATCGCTAGACTGACCTTGATAAGAAATAATCAAGAGTGTTCTAAACATGGAAATAAAAGATCACCATTCACCATCATAAAAACACAAAAAGCAAACATTCCCAGATCTTATAAAACAATTACACAACAACCAGGTAGCAATTGATATCTCACATATCAATATTAACTTTGAAGGCAAATGGACTAAATGCTCCACTTACACATGCACCCTATAAATACATACAACTATTATCTACCATAATATTTAGAATATCAAAAGAAAATAAGATGCATATGACAGAATGAATAAAAAAAACAGGTTCCAGCCATATGCTTACAGGACACTCCTGTAACTCAAGGTAAGTCTATAAAAATAATAAGAATGAAATGGGGTATATAAACACAACAGAATACTGTTCAGCTATAAAACCAGTGAAATCATGTCTTTTGAAGCAACATGAACAGAACTGGAGACTATTATCTTAAATTTAAATAATGTAGAAACAGAAAGTCAAATACTTCATGTAGCTAAATAATATGTCCATATGGACATACGGAGTGGAGTAATAGATGTTAGAGACTTAGAAAGGTGGGAAGGTAGGAGGACAGAATAGGATGCAAAGTTATCTAATGGGTAAAATGTGTGGTATTCAGGTGATGGTGATACCCAATCCCAGACTCCACCACTATGCAATAGATCCACCAGACAAATCGGCACTTGTACCTTCTACATGTATAAAAACAAGATAGATAGGTAAATAGATAGAGAGATAGAATCAAAATTCTCTAGTCTTACATAGGCACATTTCCTTTCCTGAACTTTTAGTCTTGCTAGAATGGAAATTTATAGCAAAAATGCAGGTTTTTTTTTTTTTTTCAGTTTCTGGCCAGGGCTGGGTTTGAACCTGCCACCTCTGGCATATGGGGCTGGTGCCCTACCCTTTTGAGCCACAGGCACCACCCATAAAGATTAAAGTTTTAAAGCATCAAATCATATATAAAATTACAAAGAATATGAAAACCAAAATCTTAACATTATAAGTGGAAAAACAAGAGAAGAATCAATAGGCACCAGATATTTTAACATTTTTTCATCTATTTAGATTGATAAAAAAATTGATATATGTTTTTCCAATGTAAATCATGTTTTTCCAACCTCATCAACATCAGTGTATAACAAAAAAGAAAGTTCATTGTTTTAAGCTATACTCTGCAATGAAACTGTGAAATAAGTTTCGTTTTACAATTATTTCCTTTAATTTAAAAGGTGTTTTCTGTTTGTTGCAGATATTTTTATCAGAGAAGTAGATGCTGAGAGAGAGTTAGAAGTAAAAAAAAAATTACGTTGGGGATTAAGATTCTGAATGAAACAGGCAGGAACAGGAATGTATCACACGCAAACTTGACAGTTTCTGACAGCCCAAGGAGAATTCTAGAACAAAATCTTACTTTGGATTGAATGGAATGCCACACTTCTGTACATAAAATACCAAAGGAGACCAGATTGTGAAATCATACACGATCACACATGTAATCATTGAGAGCTATTGCTCAGATCTGTCCTTCCCAAGTTAAACATAAACTTCCTATCCAGAATAATCACTCTATCAGCAAGGGCAGTTCATTAGATCACCTTGTTTAATGCATAATTCATTTAAGCTATGAAGCATCTCCGTGTTAAACATCAGAGATCTTTTATAGTTTATGTAGCACAACTCAGGAAGCCAAGCCTCATAGACTTCAGACTTAGATAATAAAAGTCAGTCTTCATCCCTGATTTCTCCTAAGGTTATTCAATAGATGAACATCTTTCCTCCTAGGAAATACTATTAGTCCGCTTATTTAAAAGTCCATTTGTCAGTGTGCCTGTGTGTATGTGGTGATTGTTATTCTTGTGTTCTATTTTATATTCTTTTACTTTTTTATACCTTTTTTTTTTTTTTATTTTGCAGTTTTGGGCCAGGGCTGCGTTTGAACCCACTGCCAGCAGTATATGGGGCCAGCGCCCTACTCCTTTGAGCCACAGGCACCGCCCATCTACTTTATTTTTTAAATGTTTTTTTCTTAATAAATTCTAATGTATTTTGAATAGACCTTCTGAAAATTATGCTCTTATAATAATCATGTTAAAGATGTAATGAAGTTTGGGAGATAGATATACTTTTTATTATTTCTATCTGGAAGCAATATATAGTTAAAGAGAGAGCTTCATTGTCCAATTGATCACTAGAAAGATAATTTATAAAATTTTCTAAATACATTTACCATTAGAAAGTTAAAATAATGCTAAGCCTGTTCATTTTGGGTCCATGTTTATTAATAATTATGGTTCATTGCATGAAATAAGCTTTAATTATTTATTTTTGGAATAAAACTCTATTTAATAAAAATACTACTTTATTTATTTCTTTTATGAAATCATAGCTGCATACATTAATGTAATCATAGCATACAATGTACTGGTTTTATATACAATTTGAAATATTTTCATCAAACTGGTTAACAGGGATTAGGTGATTTTCAGTCTTCTTTTGATTTGCATTTCCTTGATCTTTAGTAATGCTGAGCTTGTTTTCAAATCTTTTTGGTCATTAGTCTATATTTTTTGGGAAAGCTTCTGTTTATCTGTTTGCCACTTTTTGCAACTAAGCAAAGGGAACAAATAGGGCAGCATCACTTTACCTGACTTAAAGCTATCCTACAGAGCTGTAGTAACCAAAACAGCTTGGTGCAGGCACAAAAATAGAGACATATACAAATGGAACAGAACAGAGAACACAGATTTAAAATCATCCCCATATTGCCACCTGATCTTTCCAAAAGCATATAACAATACACCGTGGAGAAAAGAATCCCTTTTCAATAAACGGTGCTGGGAAATTGGATAGCCACATGTAGAAGACTGAAATGGGTTCCATACCTCTCACCACACACTAAAATTAATTCAAGATAGACAACAGACTTAAAACTAAGAGATACAATCAGTAGAATTCAAGAAGGAAGTATTGGAAATACTCTTTTCAATATCAGCCTAGACAAAGAATTTGTGAAGAAGACTTCAATGGCTATCACAGCAATAATGAAATAAATAAATGGAAAGTGATTAAATTCAAGAGCTTCTATGCAGCCAAGGAAATAATCAATAGAGAGAACTCATAACCTACAGTATGAGGAAACATATTTGCATGCTATACATCCCATAAGGAGCTAATAATGCCAAGTCCAGTGGCTCATGCCTGTAACGCTACCACTCTGGGAAGACCAGGTGGATGCATTGGTTGAGCTCAGAAGTTCCAGACCAACCTGGGCAAGAGGAAATCCCCTCTCTACTAAAAACAGAAAAACTAGCTGGCATTATGGCAGGTGTCTGCAGTCCCAGCTACTAGGCAGGCTGAGGCAAGAGAATGGCTTGAGCCTGAGATTTAGAGATTGCTGTGAACTGTGACATCAGAGCACCCTACCCAGTGTGACAGAGTGAAATTCTGTCTACAAAAAGGGGGGGAATAATAATCAGAATCTACAAAGAACTTCAAGTAGCAATAAGGAAGGCTTTGTAATAGCAGGTTCTGTCCTGTGTATCTGCGTAATGTAGATTCAATAAAACTCTTTATAGCAGGGTAATTCATTTGAAAGTGATACAGGACAAGTGGCATTCCAGCCACCTCAGTGGAGCTGGGCGGGGAAGGGGGGCCGGAAGGAGCACGGGAGTGGACCGGCTGCCTTGGCCTTAGTGGTGTTGGTGTGGCAGCAGTGAACAGAGGAACCAGCAGGCCGGAGGGTGGGAAGGGGCACCTGCAGGAGGCTCCAGTAGCTGTGGGGGCCAAACAACTGCTGGGGAGACACCAGCACCTTAGGTTTCCCTCCCCTTGAACTTACTGCTGAACAAGGAACCCCCCATTTCCTAGGCTTGGTTAATTTCATGTAAGTTTCCTAGGCCTGAGAATGAAAGGGTTGTAGCCATTCATTGGCAATTCAGACATGTCCCAGACAGGTCCCAGACAGGTCCCAGACATGCTAAATATAACTACAGAGGGTCCCAGACAGGTCCCAGACATGCTAAATATAACTACAGAGGGTCCCAGACAGGTCCCAGACATGCTAAACATAACTAAAGAGGGTCCCAGACAGGTCCCAGACATGCTAAACATAACTACAGAGGGTCCCAGACAGGTCCCAGACATGCTAAATATAACTACAGAGTGTCCCAGACAGGTCCCAGACATACTAAATATAACTACAGAGGGTCCCAGACATGCTAAATGTAACTACAGAGGGTCCCAGACATGCTAAATGTAACTACAGAGGGCCCCAGGGGACTATATATATATACCCCTAGACACAGAGCCTGGGAAGAGAGACAGAGAGAGAGAAAGCTTTTCTCTCCCTGCAGGGAGCTTTGGTGTTTTTGTATACTTTTCTGTAAATAAATCCTGTCTTACCACTGATCAGTGGTCTGTGGATTCATTCTTTGAAGCACGGAGACCATGAACCTATTGAAGACAAAATTCCAGTATGGGAAGGAAGCAGTTTTGGTCTGTAAAAACTTGGCATGCCCACAGCTGTCAGCGTATCACTCCTGTGTACAACATACTCCTGCGCATTTGGGGTATCAGTTTATCATCAGAGATCTTCATTGACAGAAGCAAAGAATCTTTCTGCCTAAAGCATGTCACCTCTTCTGTAATGTGTCCTCAAGTTTTGTGTACTGTGTTTCAACATTATTTGAAGAATATTTTTCTTCCTTAAAGGGGACATCAGAGAGAATAGTTTAGAGGTTTGTGGTGGGATATTTGACTTTCCCTCATTCAACTTTTTTTTTTTTTCCTACGGTGACTTGCTGTTACACTGTGTGAAATATATTTCAAAGCTTGTCAACAGATCAGCAAGAGTCAGCTTTCAGAAAGCCAACGTGATATAGGAGAAATCCTTATTAGGAGGGTAACACATATCTAGTTTTGAACACTGGTTCCCTTATTTTATGATTTAGGCATACTACATGATTTCTCTGAACCTTGGTTCTTAATTAGTAAAATGGAATAAAACTTTAAAGACGCACTAATTATACAATGACTGGAAAAATAAAATATCTTCTTAAATGCTCTATCATATGAGCCAGGAACATGACATTATTTTGTATAAAGGTGGGTGCTACTATTTCTTTACTTAGCCATTAATTATCTAACATAACTCTTAACTTTTTGAGACCAGTATCTAATCAAAACCAAGGATCAACCAACCACTAACATTGCCTATGTCAATATTCTTTGTTAACTTAAGATTAAAATTTTTCTTATTAATCTTCATAAAATAACAAATTCTACAGGCTTACCACTTTCAGAAGATTTACCATTTCACAATGTTACAGAAAATGCATGATTTATGATAAATTGTGTTTATATTAATAGTAACATACAAACTATTTCATTGATGCTGTCAGGCAATAAGAATATTTTAATTTCTCAGAAGATTATCCTAGCTATAAGGATCCTTCCTGAGTAGGGAAAAAATTGTTTTTTCCTGTTCTCACATTGCAACACTCAACACAGAAGATTTCTGTGACCAAATGTGTGGCAGTTTTTCACCGCACATGAAGCAAGCAATCAATTTTGCAGTGGACACCAGCTGTTCCCTAATTCAATTCAATTCTGACACTATTTACCTAAACCCAGCATCGGATCACACAGGTTGAAGACTCAATCCCACAAGACTGAACCGTACCTACTATGTCAGTCACAAGCCCCAGGTTATTTTTTCTGTTTCTGATCAAGTAGCTATCTATTGAGTTTCCCACAAATCCCCCACCCCACCTTTTTCTTTTCAGTTCAACTGGTTTGCTAGAGAGGCTCAGGGAACTCAGAGAAACACTTACTTAGATTTCCTGGTGTACTACAAAGGATATTTTAAAGGATGCAGATGAAGAGATGCATAGATCCAGGCCCGGGTGAAGGTGTGTGGCACTCCGGGCCCCCTCTGGTGTGCCACTCTCCAGGAATCTGTGCGTTAGCTGTCTGGAAGCTGTCTGAACCCCATCCTCTGGGCCCTTTGATGAAGACTTCATCATTGAAGCATGGGCACCTGTACAGATACGAGGTCAGATGAAAGGGATTTGTTTTAATACTAATACAGAGTGGGGGGCTCAGCAAGGCCTGTCGCTTCTTGGCCTCACCGTACAGCATTCCTTCCTCTGTAAGGGCCCATCTGAAACGGGGGTGTGTGGCCTACAGTCAGACAAGGTAGGTCAGAAGACTTCCTCCTGCCAGCTCCAAGACAGTGGCAGTATTTGCAGTTTAGAACATATTTTCAGTTTCTATGGTCTGTTTCTAGGAGAAAAAGGAACAGATGAAAAGAGGGCAAGAGAAGTTCTGAGCAAGAGAGATGAAGTTTCTGAAGCCTGCTTCTGAGACCTACAACACCCCGACATTTTAACAATGTACTGTCTTTTTTTTTTTTGAGACAGAGTCTCACTATTGTCACCCTTGGTAGAGAGCTGTGGCGTCACAGCTCACAGTAACCTCAAATTCTTGGGCTTAAGCAATTCTCTTGCCTCAGCCTCCCAAGTAGCTGGGACTACAGGCGCCCACCACAATGCCTGGCTACTTTTTGGTTGCAATTGTCAGTGTTGCTTAGCAGGCCCCGGCCAGGTTCACATCCCCCACCCTAGGTATATATGGCCGGCGCCCTGTTGACTGACCAACGAGTGCCACCAGGGTATGCTGTGTTTAACATTTATCACCTTTGAGCTGTATCAGAACTGATTCAGGAACCAAGAAGAAAAAGACAAGTATTTTAATAACAGATCTGCTTATTTTCTTCATCACTTAGGAAATAATATGGGCTATGGGAGTTATGATGCAGAAATAGTGGACAAAATCCAACATATATGTGCTATATATATAGATATAAATCCAACATATATATACAAATTTTTATATATCTATACCCAACTCCAACGTTTATATATACACACACATAAATACACAGAACATATATCTATACACACAAATGAATAAATGTATGTATTTATACACACATATTTATAAATTTAAATATATAAATACACATATTTAAATAAAACACTCCCACTTGAATATGGCCTTGTAAAACAGAGAGAATTAACAAAATGCCGTGTATTTAAAGACACAATTATTAGAACCTAAAAATACTCTGTCAATTATTCTTGGTTTTTACTTTGTTACAAGTAAATTAATTTGTTGCAAGAATACAAAAAATACTCTGTCAATTATTCTTGGTTTTTACTTTGTTACAAGATAATTATTTCAGAGAAAATTATTCATGAATTTTTCCTTACTGTCACATTTCAACCAAACTTTCAATGTAAAAGATATTTGCTATTCTGAGAAAAAAAGAATTTCCCTAAACAGACACAACTAGTTTTAATGGATAACACGTATGATAAAATGAGGAAAACTGGACATTTGTAGAAAATACAAAGCAGAAAACTTTATTTGGCTATTGCATTAATATATGCTTTTTAAAGCCATCACAAACTGATGTTTTAATAGCTCTGGAGAAAAGGTTTAATAAAGATACAAATCAAAAATATTTTGATTCTACAAGCATGTAAGCATTGCCCAGTCTCACACTGAACTAGAATACTCATAGAAAGACATTCAAAAATCAAAAGAAGACAGATTAATGTAGATTAAAACAAAGTTTCCTAAAAATTAACTATAATTTTAAGGTGTGTGTATGTCTTGATTATAGTTATTGACATGCACAATAACATATATGTTAATGTAAATAAAGCAATAAAAAGTCACACATCATAATCACGTTAGTATCTTCAGAAAGGGGACGTACAAAAAAACCATTAAATTATATCTCATCCTGGATAAGTGCAAGCACTAGAGAGGCAGAGGCTCCAGGTCAGATTCTGATTTTTGTATTTAATAGCTTGACTGTTTGCAAGTTATTTTACTCGATCATTGTTTCCTAATCAATAATAAATGTTCTGAAAGCTGAATGCATAATTTACTCCTGAACCATTCATGAGATGAAAGTTGTAAAGTAATTTAAAATAAAGATGGTTGTGTAAGTAATTGCTAGATAATGATTTGGGGTTTTTTTATCATTTCCTTTTATTTTCATTTAGACTGATTCTCAGAAATACTCAAAACTATCCTCTGAAATGTTTCTTTATTTTTAAAATGTTTATGGCTAATATTCTCATTAATGAAACAAAATCCAGAAGTTTATTTTTTTTAGAATTAAAATAAACACATCATTAAAAAATACAAGAAAGAATGCAGTTAATAAAACTATGAAAGGCATTTTAAGGAATTTCCTCTTTTCCTGATCATTTTTGTTAGTTCTTTTGTTATAATATTTGATATACCCAAGGAAATACTGGGATAAATCTGTGTCTTCTAAAACATGATGAAAATAAACAGTACTGCACCTATCAATAGGAACTGAAATATTACTAATATCACAGAATCTGTCCTTATGAGCCCTCTCAAATGTAAACTCTTTGCTGTCCTATCTCTTACCTATTGGAGATAAGGGCTATCGTATGCTTCAGGTTGTCATTTCTGTAATTTTTTAAATATATTTTTCATGCATGCATACAGTTCTAAACTGTAGATAGTTTAATTTACTTTTATATTGCACTAACACAGTTTATATTATAGTCAGTGTTTAGAAATTCTTTTTTATATACATCACTATGTTAAGATTAAATCATGTTGCTACATCATATAGCTATAGTTCGTTTCTTTATACTAGTCTACCTGAAAACTTTATATGTTCATCCTTTTATCTTTGAATATTTTCTTTAATTTTTAATTATAAATAACTTTTATATGTCTTCTTGGGTACAAATTCTGGAGACGTCTCAGGGTATATGCTTAGTAGTTTATGAGCCAGCTCTTAAGATAACTTTAAAGAGAGTTTAAATATGTTTTAAAAGTAATGTGTGTATTTATAAACATATATGTGTATATTGGTAAAGCATTTTAGAGATGAGCTTTGTCTTTAAAAGTTGACTATGGATATGTTTGTATGTAAATATATATATTCACACACAGAGAACTCAGTTTTACTTTTGCCTTTTAACATTTGGTATGGAGACATGTTTATATACATATATGTACACACATGTACAGAGTTAAAAGAAAGAAAGAAGAGCTGATTTCTATGCGTGTATTATATGTGCACACGTGTATACATCTATATTTAAATATCTGGATGTACACACATATATAGCCTTAAAGGAAAAAAAAAAAAGCTGTTTCCTATCATACACTACAGGTTGTCATTTGATAGTATATCTGTTCCATTTCTCAAGTTCTTAGAAATATTCTACATGATCATGTTAGACAATTTGTACAACCCTCATGGGTGTAGCCTGGCACCCTTTGACAGTCTCATATTAGCCTTAAATTAAATGCTATGATAGATCATTGTGAATTACTTGTATTGCGAGTATCTTTTCATTTGAGGCTGATTTAGCAGAATCTTTCATTGTTGAGTATTGCACGTTTTTTGCTTGTTTAGATGTCAGCTATGACGTTCACTCAATTGTATACTTTCATCTTGGAACATAATCATTATTATCCACAAGATCCATTTCCTATTTTTTCTCTTTTCCTCCCATTTCTCATGCCCTTTATTCTTTCTTTAGGTCTTCTCACAAGCACACTCCTGTGTGTTTAGTGTTCATCTCATTCTTAAACACATTCTCTTATAAAATAGTTAATGTGCCTTTCCCTGCAAACAATTGTTTCCTCCCTACAAAATGTTATCATTTTTATTATTTGCTCTTTTTCTTCACTCATATATTTTTAACACACATTTATGTAACTTCATGTACATCTGATGATCAGCCCTCTAGCTCTGTGTTGCACTCCAGTGGGTCAGGCTACCAAATGCACAGAATAACTCTCCAAAGTATCACTTTCCTGAAGTTGAAACGGGTGCAGAACTTACTCTGATGAATTGACATTAGTTATTTTCATTTTTTCCCTAGCCACTTTTTCTTTCCTTAGCATTTCTGTTTTAGTTTTACCTATTTTCCTTAATTTCTCATTAGCCCATAAATAATAATATTGTATTTTTTTAAGAGACAGAGTCTCATTTTTTTCTTTTTGTTTTTATTATTTTTCTTACATATACATGTGTATATTAGCTTTCCAGTTTTGCCTTTACAGAATTAAAAAGGCTAAATTTAAAGATAATAACAATAGTTAACATAAGGAGTGAGAACAAAAACTTCATTTTGTTGCCCTCAGTAGAGTGCTGTAATGTCACAGCTCACAGCAACCTCCAGCTCTTGGGTTTAGGCAATTCTTTTGCCTCAACCTCCCGAGTAGCTGAGATTATAGGCACCCACCACAACACCTGGCTTTTTTTTTTTTATTGCAGGTTAGCCTGGGGCTGGTGCCCTACCCACTGACTCACAGGCACCACCCAATAATATTGTATTTTTATCAGAATGCAATTTTATTATGTGAAAGAACTTTCAGAATAATTCCTGTACCCTAATGCCAAAGGTCTCTCATTTTTTACATCTATCTCCTTTATCAATTATATTCCATAAGATTTTACTTATTGATCCCAAGCCATTGATACCTTTCTATTTGTTATTTTCCTTTTTCAAATTATTGACTTTGCAGAAACGGAATAATATTAAACTGTATGAAAAATAGGGTCAGGGTCATTTCTAATCAGACATAGTCATTGTTTTCCAAGTAAGGGAACTTCAATTGTTAGGAACAGATGGTTAACAGATATTAGTGTTTTCTAGACTGTGCATTTATTGACTATCAGAGTAAGTTATTTTTTTTAAGATTTAACAATGGTATTTCTTTTTTCTGAAAACTACAAAAATATTCATTTTTATAAATTACTTATTTTTCCTTTTAATTACTTTGTTTTTGATCTTGATACCTACTTTGTCTTCAAGTCTAAAAGTATTTATTTGTTTTGTTTCTCCTTATCACAATTCTGTGATTTTAAGTTGAATTTCTATCATGTGGTCCATGTATACTTTAGAAACCCAATTTTGTGTTTTCTGACACTGCTTCATTAGAATAACATACTCAGAACACGGTGAGTGAGATCATCCACCAAAAATCAAAATCAAGATCAACTTTGACGCCTCCGAACACCATGAGAAGTACTTTCATCTTCCAAATTTTGTCACAGCATTTAAACTCTGGTTGCCTAACATGTTTTAATAAGCTACCTACCCCACATTATGGTTTTGTAACTAGATCACATTGTTAGTGTTTTCACTTGAGATGTATGTGCATTTGACTCTCATGTTTCTTTGTTGCAAGGACACTGTAGTGAATCTTAAAGACATAGGTAATTTGAATCGAATTTCTTTCCATTAAAGAAAAAAAAAGCTGTGAATGGACAACTCTCAATGTCATTTCAGTGTCAATAGCAATGAAAGGGAATCTATTTAAGGATTTTCTCTGCCTTTCAGTAGTGAAGAAAGCTTTAGGTTGGTTTTCACCCAGCCAGCTTCATTTACAATTCAATTAGAATGAATGTCACTGGAGGCAAATACTGTGAGCAGCGCTTCTAAATTCATTTATAAAGATGCCTACCAGATAATGCAGATTCACTTTCAGGAGTTAGGATGCTATGGAACTTGGGGAAGGAGAGAGAGAATTATAGTCCCTCCTAATCATTAAAATGTATGCATGAAGTACTTCAAGCCAGCTTATTCATCACTCCTGAAACGCTGACAAATGCTTACGGGTTTGCATCTTCACTAAGGTAAAACAAAAAAAAATCCCCATTTTTTGAAGGTTTGAGAGGATATTGTGCACAGGAAGGTCCATTTTTAAGTGATGCTTATTATCCGTAGAGAAAATCAGTGCTTAGTTGCTGCTGTTCCTTAGCGTACCACTCGGTATGTAAATATAAAGCCATGTCAGGGAGAGAAAATATTGCTAAGATGTTTCGAGACAATACGAAGGCATGCCCTGAACATTCACTCAGTCATCGTTTGTGAGATTATATTTCTCCCTGAAAATTCAATTCATATTTCAGTCTACTAATTCTTAACCTAAGAGACAATCATGCTTGCAAAATAATGTCTATGTTTAAAATGTTTTATATACAACTTATTAGTGAAATCATGAATTTACTTATAATGAATGCATAGTGCGTTGAGATTAGTTTGTTTGAATAATGATGTACTATCCTGTAGTGTACATTATAGGACAGTATGGTAGTGATATTGTACATAATAAATATAGTAAAACCATTTGATGGCACTGTTTTAATAGAATCAGAATTTATAAGAACTTCTACTAGAATTTATGTCTGAACTCTCCAAACTATAATCAGTGGAACTGCACCAATTCCCTGAAATAAATTATAAAATTCTTGAAAATAGACTGTTATGAAAACTTTGCAAAAGATATTTTAAAGATCATATTATGAATATTTGAAGAGTTAAATAAAATTGAATGAGTGCATTTAACAAAGGACTTAACTTTTCTGAATTAGAAGTGAGGCTGGAGTGGTTCCAGCACTTCCAAGTATTTCTATTAATATATCATTCTACACTAAAGTTTGGATCACCTTTAAATGAAGTGCTTCTATAAAACACTTAAGTGCTCTTAGTAATTTTCACGTAATATGTGCAACATTGCCCAGAATTTGAACTCTTCCAGATTTCGTTTCCAATAAATTTAAATTGCTTTGTGTAGTGAAGAGTAATTTAAAATTATTGAAGTGCTCTAAATTCCACAGTAGAGTACCCATAAAATGTAAAGCCTTTCAACGATTTTAAATCACTATGCACACTTTAAAGTAATTTCAACACATCAAACATTTTGATTTTTAGTTTTCATTGCTTTAATTGGAAAGAATGAAAAATGCCAAACCAAAAAAGCATTTATAATCAGTGAAAGGAGTAACTAACTTGAATTTCAAATTGACTCAAAGACTTTAACATATGAAATATAACTGTATTATTGATAAGTTCAAAAAATGCAGTCACCATTATAACAAATATTGATAATGCTAATGCAAATTTCTCTGTCAGACAAGATCGAATCTATCATTGTGATAGGTTTTCATAGTGGATCAATAGTACACTTTTCTTTCTCACACATTCCATGTGAGTTTAAATGGTTCTGGTGGCTACTTGCATCTCTTCAGAGGTGCTCATATTATAATTTTGGAAAAATCTGAATTGACTTAATATTCAGAAAAAATGTAATTGTCCAGTTACATTGGACAATGGTCAAAGAATTATCCATGAAGCAAATTAGAGTGTTTCAAAATTAAAGGCAATAAAAATTTTCTGTTTGATTTTAACATTGAAACCATAGTTTACAAATCAATAAAGGGGTGATGATAAGAACTGGGGCAAAGGCTTAAAACTCTGAGAAGGCACAACCAAGCAAAAAATGATGATAATTATCAACAATTGTCCCCTTGTTTGCCTCTCTTTAATTGCTACTCTGGAGTCACACAGTTGGTGGTCATTAAGATTTTTACTTTTCTCTGTTGATAATGTTATCTTTTCAAAACCTGAAGATACTCTCTGAGATATCTTCCAGGCCCTGCCTTCTAGTCAAATGGCTGACCCATCTAGAACAGTGGTCTAACAGAGGAACCAGCTCAACTGTTCTTGTGACCCCCCTGCTGCACCTGAGATGCAACTCCACAAAGAAGACAATTTCTATGCCCTGAACCCAGCCAATTAACAGACCCAATTGCCTAGTCTTGAGCCTATCAAATTGTCTTTAAAACACTTTCTCTCAGAGTTTTGAGAGACATTTGAGACATTCCTCCCATCTCCTCAGATGGTGCCTGTGAGATTAAACCATTTTCTGCCTTTTCTCTACTCTCTCACTGTTTTGGTTTCCTCTTAAACAGTGACCAATGGTACTGGCTGGGCAGAAACATAACACTATAATCAACTTTTGTCAAAAGTTGCTAAAAACATTAGAATATCACATATATAATTATGATAACTCTTATTTTGATAGAAAAACAATAAGACTAAAAGCAATACAATGCTGGTGGACAATTGAAGCTGATAAATAACAACCCCCTTGTAGGCCCAAGTTTGAAGCAAATGAGAAACTGTATAAGAAAAAGATATAAGTGAGTGAAGATACTACTTTATTAGTGATTTTTTTAGGTAAGAGGAAGTCACATTACTAGATCCCACAATTATGAATACTTCTATTTGTGTTCAAGGGGGTAGTGTATGGCTTCTTCCTCAGGAGTAGTCCCTTTACGATGGACTAAAGAAAAAAGAAGAGCACAGGCATTTGAGGACTTCTTAGAATCCATAAAAAGAGGAGAGACATCTATTTTTTTGTAAAGAATTCTTCTTCAATTTGTCAGTCAACATTAGCTGGTCCACATTTTGTGGAAAGAATGAAATTAGGAGTGGCTAAATAAATTGTTACACTAAGGAAGTATCAATAATGAATAGAGCATTCTCTCCAAATGCAAGGGAATACTTTAACAGGGAGCAATCTATTTCATGAATAGAAATGCAATAAGAAATATCCACATGATGGGGCAGCGCCCTAACCCTTTGAGCCACATATGCCAGAGGTGGCAGGTTCAAACCCAGCCCTGGCCAAAAAAGAAATATTCAGATGATTAAATTAATTATTTCAATAGATGCAGCAGAGTCCAAGATAATAATGTAATGTAAAATAAAATTATATGTAATGTCTCCATTATTATTAACTTGATCATGAAATATGCAAATTATATAAAATAAAATGATAGCAACTAAGATATAAAAAATTGGAAAGCATGATAAAATAATGTAAAAGACAAATATATATATGAAAAAAAGTAAATGAGAAATTATTGGAGATATTAAAACTTTATTAAATCACTAAATGTAAGTAAGCATACAAAATTCATAATCTTTCCTTAGACCAGGAAAAGACGTAGCAAGCAAATGATACATAGCAATCTGTTTCATAAATGCAACAAAATTAAAATAAATCAGGAAATTGAAAGTGTCTTGGAGAAATATGTGTAATCAAATTGAATGCAATAAGATGCTTTGTTTTTATTTATATTTTCATATAATTGCGTAATAGGACAGAAGGACTAAATAAAATCTATTCATTTATTGGAACACTAAGTACTAATTTGTAAAAATTAATTTATTGATTAGATGAAATTCTGATCCACTCTAAGTGGAATTCAGGAAGAGGACTTAAGTTTCTTTTAAATTTAATCTTAGCAATAAAAACCAAAAACAATGGTCTAAACCAGTTCTGGTTACTTTTTGGCAGTGAAATCCTGAATAGTCCATCCATTCTGCTCATTGGAACTATGAATTATGGACACATTTTTTTAAGATAAACATCTAAACTAAAAATACTAGAGTGTTTTTCTATTAGATACTTTCTATTAGATAGAGTATTAGAGTATAAGAAAATACTAGAGTATTAGATCTACCAAATCTAATTTGTTTACTTTTCAAAATTAGATTTACTTGTTATTTCATAAGCAGTCAAACTTTGGAGAGGCAACTGTGTTAAAAGTAATTTTCATTTTTTTTTAAAGAATTTTTTTCCCAAGCACAGAATGGAAAAGTTTAGATGAAGAAAAATCTTGAAAGAAGTCTTTTTTGTTCATTTGGCTGGGAATAAAAAGGGAGAAAGCACATTCTGTGGACCAGAAGCAGAAAGGAGATTCTAGGAACAGAGCTGATGGAGGATATTTCCACAAGATAATACATGTCGGTAGAGAAAATAAATGTTATAAAATATTCAATGAAAGTCAAACAATGAAAAATAAGACATCCGATAATTAAAAATTATCGAGCAGGCCAATAGCAGAAAGTAGATGATATTAGGGAAAGTCATCAAACTAAAATATATCAATGGAAATTACCCAACATAAGGAACATAAAGAAAAATAAAGCAGAATAAATGGAAACTTTGAAATAGAAAATGAAGAAAGACTCAAACCTGTGGGATAATACTAGCAGGTTTAACATCTGTAATCTGAGTACCAGAAATTGAGATTGGAGCATATTTCAAAATGTCCAAGGAGTTCCGAATATAGCCGTACAGTGATCAACACATATTTACAAATTCCACAGACTCATCAAATACCAAGTAGTATAGGTAAACTACACCTACACTCACTAATTCAAAGTGTGGAAAAGCAAATGTAAAGAAAAAAATCTAGACAGCAACTGGATAGAAATCAAAAATTGTACATAAGTCAATGATAATCTGAATGACTGGTCAGAAACCACGAGGCCAGAATATAATGCAGCAACGTCTTTGAAGTTCAGTAGGTGGCAAAAAAAAGAAAGGAAAACAGAAGAAAAAACAAAATATATAACATCTATGAACCTGGCATTATCTACCTGTATATCCTTCAGACTAACTTTGAAGTAGACATACTCAGATGAATAAAAAAGAGACTAATAGAGCTGCTCTACATGAAAAGTTAAAAGAAATTTCCCAAGTCAGACGGCAATTTTACTAGAGAAAAACTGATTCTAAGGGCTAATGGGAAAGATTATTAGAGACTGAATATAAAAAGCCAGATCTAAATTCTTACTGCTTACAAGCAACTCACTTTAAATATAAAGAAATAGTTAAGATAGACCTACATCAAGTAAAAAAAAATAAGCACATACAGCTTGGAGTAAATACATGTATATCAACGTAAAAAAAATAGACAAAATGAATATTACAAAAGCTAAAAAAGGGCATTGCATATTGACAACGAGGAAAACTCATCAGAAAACAAATAACAGTTAGCAAATGTTTAGACCTAACAAGAGCCATAAAGTACTTGAAGCAAAACTGACAAAATGAAAAAGATGAATGAACAGACAATTCTACATTCATAGTAAAAGATTCTGAACTCCACTGTCGGTAATTCATATAGCCACAGTGCAAATAATAACAACAATGAGAAAACAAACCAAACCAAACCATAGAACTGAATAATACCGTATTCTGGACGAACTGATATTTCTAGAACACTACATCCAGAGAACTGCAGTGTAAACATTCTTTCTAAGTGTGCATGTCTATTTACTACTATACACCATTTTACTCTTTATAAACCTACTGGTGGTCAATTGAAATGAGGATTCCACATTTACAGTGTGTATGTTTGGGTTACAATGAAATCTAATTAACAATCAGTAACTATAGTCAAAAAAAGCCTTAAATATCTGGAAATCTGTCAGTGGTCTAAGAGACTATCTCTAAAATACAAATGTTATAAAAGGAGAGTTTGGTTTTTACTTTTTTTTTTTTTTTTGCAGTTTTTGGCCAGGGTGGGATTTGAACCCACCACCTCTGGTATATGGGGCTGGCACCCTACTCCTTGGAGCCACACACACTACCCAGGAGAGTATGATTTTTCACACTGCTTTGTCTTCATGAATTAAAATAACGCTTGGCAGTTAGTAAATGTTCAAAAATTATTGCTACAAGAAATTCTCTAGGGAGAGAGAGAATTAAAAATATGAAGAAGAAGGCCACTATATTTTCATGAGAAATAAATGAGGAACAACAGGTTTTTCATGAAGGAGGTAACAGCCTCGCAGGGGACAGGATCTCAATAAACCTTGGTCTATCTCCAAGGAGACAGATGAGCTTAATGGCCAAGAAAGTGCCTGTGAAGAACACACTGAGCGTTTCCAATGCGAACTCTGTTACTAACCCTACATGCCAGAGAAATTTTCTAAAATTATTGATCCTTCATTTCCTAGTACAAAACTTTAAGTAGTAATAAAGCACACAAGTTTTGTCGAGATAATTGAAGTGGTTTGTGTGAAAGTGGACAGTAAAGTGGTTCATAACACAGAAATCAATAAATAATGCTATTATCCCCCAAATAGGCTGAATATGGGCAGAAGATTAAATGTCTGATGCCAAACAGGAAGTTTTGTGACATCTTGTGAACTTTGTTACCTCACTTAACCTCTTAATATATTTGCTTTCTTGGAAGAAAAAATAAGGAAAAAAAATCATTTGCTAACTGTGGAGCAATTTAGAAATCATTTTCAGAGGAGAAAAGGCTAATACATTATTAATATTACTATGATTGAAAAGATTAGAAAGAGGTCCTAGAAATAGAAGCAGACTAATACAGACAACCACTGCAATCGGGGATGCAATAACTTATTTTATCAAAGCGTATTTTGTTGTTATGAATTTTTACACAGTGAACAAAACACTTTATTTTCTTTAGGAAAAGAAATATTATTATTAAGATTTAAGTATTAAGGCCTGGCTATTGTTTATGAAGTGATTCTTTACAGTTTTGTAAACTGAAAAAGAATTCAAAAGACAAAATTGGCAAGAGTCAAAATTATAGGAATTAACAATAAAAAGACCTAAATTTCTGAATATTCAATGTATACATTTAAGGCTTTTTATGGGTTATCATTTTTTGATTCCTATGTCTTTACCTCCCCTTATTTTTTTTTTCCAGAAGATAAATCATTATTTTATTTGTGGTTTAGGGAGTAGATAAAGAGAAGGAAACATATGAGAAGTAGTTAGAACTTTGGTATTCAGGTGTGATCATTTTCAAGTTTACACTGGATTGCTATCAAATTCCAGGTATTTAGAATACATTATATGGCAAATAAATAATTGTCTTAATTTTGTTTCCTGAAATTAAGTGGTTTTCTATTTTTATGCCCAAAAATGTACACTGCTATGATTTAATAAAAAAATTAAAAATTAAAAAAAAGAAAAGCAAAACAAAATACCTCCCCTTCTTTAAAGTAAAATTCATCCTTGATTTCTCCATAAATATGTCCCAATTGCCTAGTATGTGTAAATGTTGGCACCAATGTTCCCAAAACCACTGATATAAATAATAAAGATACTTATACTATACTAGGACCAATAGCACAAAACACCTACAGATAAAACAAGATAAGACATGCCTATAAAGTGCTATTAAAAATCATAATTTTTAGTTCTCACTCATACTCTCTTGTATGTAAGTGTGTGCGTGTGCTCAAGCGCACTCTGGCCCATGCTTGAAATCTGTTGGAAGTCTATAGACTACTTGTCAAATACATTTTTAAATACGTAAATAAAATATAAAATACGTATAATAAAATAAAATACGTAAATAAAATAAATATAATGTAAATAAAATACATGGTATTACAAAATAAAATATATTGAAATAGTTATCAAAGTATTTATGAATTGTAATATATATCCTCAACACAAAAATAAGAAAACATTTAAATGTTGGCAAGTTAGATTTTATGTTTGAAAATAGATCAATGTAGAGATTACAAATGCTGAACATCAAACTCTAAACTCTAGACTGGTTGTACTTAACCATCTATTAGGTTAGAGATCCTCAAACTTTTTTAACAAGGGGCCAGTTCACTGTCCCTCAGACCGTGGGAGGGCCAGACTGTGGGCCCTGGGACAAGTCGGCTGCTAAGCAATACAGGCAGCGGTGGCAAAAACACCCGGCAAGAGGGATAAATGTCCTAGGCAGGCCGCCTGTGGCCCATGGGTGGTAAGTTTGAGGAAGCCTGTAAATAATGGATCAGCCAGTGATGGTGAATGGCCGGTGATAAAGAGAAACTTTTTGTCTGGGTCAGGAATGAAGAAACGAGAATTTGAATGTTTGGCAAAATGGCTATTATGAGTCTTCTGTAGCTTGTTAGGTGGTCATTTTATTCAACATGCTCTGCAGACAGGAAGGTGGTAATCACTGAGATTTTGTTGATCAAAATAACTACTGTGATTTTGCAGTAGAGATGACTATAAAAGGTATTTTCAGATACATGTATCTTCAAAAATATAATGTCAAAAGAAAATATCTGTGATTTCACAGATGCATTTTTTCCATGCAAAAATTCACAGAACCCTGAATTTCACAGGCAGATTTTATTAACTCTATACCCATGACATTAGGTCAAATTATCCTCTTCAGAGTAATGGAAAGTCTGACTTTTCCATGTGCATAAAAAATGTTGTGAAAACTTTTAAAGTAATAAACTGCTTAATTTTTATAAAAATTCACAAGTTAGGTATTATTATCCCATATTTTAGATGAGGAAACTCAGACATGATGCAGTTAAATAATTCACTATAGTCACACAGATTGAGATGAGGGAAATTGGAAATTGACCCTCTGCAATGTTGT
Source organism: Galago senegalensis (assembly GCA_963575145.1). NCBI lineage: Eukaryota > Metazoa > Chordata > Mammalia > Primates > Galagidae > Galago > Galago senegalensis. The sequence continues at coordinate 32,984 of CAUYTI010070657.1, read as the reverse complement.
TCCACAGTAAATGATGAATGCGTTAATAACTAGATCAAAAGGATTATTTGAAAGGATTATCCACAGATGTATCTATGCCCTGGAATGTAATAGTAAAGAAATTCTACTAACATATTTAGTAAAAACAACTAAGTTCAGGTTCACATACAAAATGACCAACTCATTGGAGTGGCAGTTATAGCACAAAAGGTTGCTCAGATACTCAAATCCACCTACCAAATGCAACAAAGGGAATACCGAGGCCTTCTTGAGGAGACAAGATTCTATACAAGTCTCACAAATCTAACCTGTCCTGTATTACTTTCTAATTTTTCATTTAGTATTTTATGTGTTATTTGCCTACGTCATTTTCCACTTCTTATGCTTTAGGCAAATTTTATTTAAAACAATAAAGGAAAATTGTTGACCCCATATTTGACATTTAGTGATCATACTTGTTAGGTTCAATGATTTATTCCTAGAAAAAAACAATTAGTATTCTCCCTGTATAGGAGAGTAATCATGATACATCTTATTAAAATCAAGTTGTATCCTGAACTTGAGGATGACTTCTTTTTGATTATAATATAAGGGAAGTTTCCTGGAGTAACAGGCTGTTGAAGAGACCCCAAACTCATAGAAGTTCTGTGTGATAAAGATAATATAGGTTTTCAGCGTCTGTTTGCAAAAGAGGGTTATTTATTGTTTATGTAGATTTTGTAGATATTTAAGATGTTTACATTTTTTCTTCATTTAATTACGTTTGTGGCAATATGAAACATTAGAGCTTTACATTTTTTACCATGTTAACTATTTTAAAAAACATTAAACATGTGGCAGGCACCTGTAGTCCCAGCTACTTGGGAGGCTGAGGCAAGGAAATTGCCTAAACCCAAGAGCTGAAGGTTGCTGTGAGCTGTGACACCATAGCACTCTCTGTCTTGAAAAAAAAAAAAAGACATTAAACAAATCTAAAAATAGCCAAAGTCATCAGAAGCCATATGTTTTCAGATGTCAAAATAGTCATTTAATCACCTTCATAAAAGCATTTAAGTGAGCAGCAAACTCTATAACCTTCAGACATTGTTACCAATATTGTCGTAGATCAATGTGTTTCACTATGTTACTGGCAAAGAGAGTGACAGGCACACACACACACAAAAAGTGTCTCATAATGTGCTAACCTTTTTATTATTTAAATCTTCTAAAGTAACCGAATCCACGTGGTTATATATTCGTAATGGATCTTAGGTATCTTCAATTCTTGCTTGAGGGTTATATGCAAGAATATTGTATATAGACTGCAATTTAGAAATGTGGATTTTTTCAAGCATAAAATGTTCGATACTCTCTGACATAGTTGGTCCTTCAGAAATCTGTTAGCGTCATAGTCTGTGTTTATTGACTGATCACGACTGTGCTCTAATAAATTCTGCATTTGCCCTCAGAGGCTCTGTGGGTTCAGTATAGGAAATCCATAAAACATTGGTATGGCCCTGAAGAGCGAGATGCATTTCTCCTTGAGCAACAGGCTGCTGAAGCGATCCAGCTAGTCCAACACTGTGACATACTGATGTATGTGTCTTATAATGTAACTAAACTTAAACTAGCCTTAGCACTGAAATTATCCAGGAGAGCTGCTACAAACTCATCTTCCTTAGGAGACAAAAAATGCATGTTAACTTTTCATTTCAAAGAATTATTTCATTATTGGCTAAAATTTAATGAATCATGATACTTGTTTAGTAAATTTTTACCATAAAATTTTGTTAATCAGGGTAGGAGATCTGCAAGAAAGAAAAGACTCTCACTTGTTATGTCCACTTTTATTATATGCCGTATCACTTAATGATTAAATTTAAATGATGTAAGTACACGAAGGTCATGTATGTGTGAAACTATATACTAATCTAAAGATTTTCAGGTAGCGTCAGAGTTCAATGTGAGGCAATCTTCTGTTGATTAAACTGTGACTAGAAGAATGGATTCTATCAAGGAGGGTGTTTGTTCTAGAATTAAGGATATGCTTTCAAAGATACAATAGTGTCAATGAGATAGTGCCTGTAGACTGCAAAGAGTAAAGACATTATCATCTAACTACAAAATGTTTTCATGTTTCATAATTTTGCATTTTCTTTTCTCATGAGACATTGTCTTGTCTTTATTTTGAAGGAAGCACTTTGAGAAGAAGCCAGAACATCTGCAAATATGGATGAGGGTAGACATAAAGACTCCTTCATGCTTGTCCTATGAATTTTAAAGGATGTACTTTAAAAAGTTATCTTTGTAACCGATGCAAAGTAGTCTGCTAAGAATATAAGCAACAAGTCTATAAGTATCAATAAATTATGAGAAAAAAATGGCCTAATGGTACTTAAAATTGCATTGGGATTTATTTAACAAGATATTGAACAACTTCACCTGTAGCTCTAAGATTCCATTTAACACATAGAAGATATATTTAATGTAACCTGCAGTGATTAGGCAAGTTCTGGGAAGGAATATATTTAGAAAGGAATCTTCAAGGGTAAGTGTTCCTTAATACAAAGATGGAATACAAAGGAAGGGAAGGGAACTCATCGTCAAAGGAAGAGCATAAACTAAGGAGTAAAGACATAAGCACTTACCAAATTCAGTAAATGCAATTAGCTGAATATTGCATAAACACAGGTATGGGAAAAGGAAAAAAAAAAGAGTGATAATATGAAGCTACCTATTTAAGAGCACTCAGAATCCTAATGGGCTGCACAGCCTATTCAGAGAAACCTTATTTTAGAGGGCAATAGGAGAAAACTGAAAAGACGTAAGTAGGAAAGGTGTGTGATGTCCTGTGTTTGGCGTAATGGACTGAACGTGAAACGGAGGACAGAGTGAAGAAGTGTGAGGATTGATAATAGACTAACTAGTGAATTTCATTGATAGTGATGGGAAAGATGGAAAACACTAAGTTCATGCTGTAATTTTTCTTTAATTCATGAACAGAAGAAATTGAGTTAAAAAGGTTAATGATATCTATACACTATAATATCTCTTGACCAGACATGTAGCAAATTAGAGAAAGAGAAAAAGAATTAAAGTATTGGAAAATATCTTGCTTGTGAACTAGGATGATATCAATAACCAATATAGGAAGTAACAGAAACAGTTTTGTTGCATCACGAAGGTGGACTCTGTTTAGAACAAATTGAATTTGAAATACTGATAAGAAGTCCAGCTGAAAACGCCTTCAAGCAGCTGGAAAATTACTACTTAGAAGAAAAGTCTGCTGTGTAGTTGTTACCTTGGGATAAAGTAATGGAGACAAATACTAAATTTAAAAACATGTACTCGTTATGGGGTATATAATTTTAATTACCTATTTAAGATAATTATTTGTAGGTGTTCATGCTTATGTCCATGTATTTAGATAGAGGATGATTCAAAAATAATTTAATGTGTTTTCACTTAAATTACTATTGTTGGTCTATATTAGTCACAAAAATCTATTTGTGTTTTAATGGAAATATATACAGAGTTCTTCCACAAGCACTTCACTTACAAGGTTTTGAGTAACATAAGCAGTAACATGAGAGAAAATGTTTTCAAAGAGCAGTTGTCATGCTGTCACTTTTCCTCTGACAATTCTGTGCTATCCCATGTTGTTTTCGTGTTTTAGGCACAGCTCCTTGTAATGGCACCCGGGATTTGTAATGAATGTACCCTCATTACCTCCATTATCTATCTTCTCTCATGCCACATCCCTAAATGCAAACTCTTTCTCATAGATATCATAGAACTGTTTGATTTTGCCACGGTCTCGCCCCTCCATGTGTTTGCACATGCCTTTCTCCCACATTTTCTCTGGTTAAATAATGCCAACTTGACTTTCTATGCTGTTCAGGATTTATCTCAAGCTTGGTATTTTCTCTTTATATTCTGTGCATGTTTGGCTTGGCCATCATTCTCTTTGCTTCCAGGGAATCTTAAAATATCTCCTTCAAGAATACAAAAAATAAAACAAGAAAAAGATTAAGAAAGAAGGAAGAACAAAAGGAAGGAAAGAAGGAAGGCGGGGAGGAAGGACCAAAGAATGGAGAGAGGAAAGGAGGTAGGGTGGGAAGGAGGGAGAGAAGGGAAAAAAGAGACAAAGAAAGAAATAGGACCAAATTTAAGGAGGAAAAGATTTCACACTAAATTAAAAGACAGAGACTTCACATCTTTTATGTTTACCTGGATGGAGCTGGAACATATTCTTCTTAGTAAAGTATCCCAAGAATGAAAAAAAAAAAGTATCCAATGTACTCTATACTACTATGAAATCAATATATAACTACCTACAATTATTGCAAAATAAATATGATTTGTAAAAATTACACGCAAACATTTCAGAAATGTTACACTGAAGTATGTATGCAATTTTAAAAGAAAATTGGACTGCAAAAATAGTCCTTGCATCAACATGTTGGCCAGTTTATTATGTTTTGCTTAAGCTTGAAGCATTTAAAGTGCCTATCTAGCAAGAATTTTTCTGTAGAATTATAGTAGTTATTCTCTTCATCTCTTACACTAGTTGGAATTCTGCTTTATTGATAGTTTCCCAGCCGAATGTTGTAAAGATCTTTGTTCTTGTAGTTATTTAACCTCATGCAAAACAGTAAATAAATTATTACATTGAAATCAAGCCTACTAACAGAAACATTTAAGAAAATATAAATAATTTTAAGAGGCAATATATTTTAATGTTACATTTTTATATTAAATACATAAAGAAGAAGAGTTAACCCTTTCGTTATTTAATACACCAAGAATATGAGTATATGAAATCTTTCTTTTCTTGTGTATATCATACTATCTGTTGCATGCACCTGTGATGTCATTCTGGAAAAAATAATCTTTCACAATTTTTAAGATTTCTATTATTCTGGCAGAAAATCCATTTTTATCTAGTGTTGTAATAAAGTTCCTGAAAAGATTATATGAGAATTGTTCTTAAAATGATCACTAAATATATTTTCATTATCATTCATAGATCACGGGTAATCTCGTATTCCTAGTATTGGAAGAGAAGCTTCAAATACACACACATCATGATGCCAATTCAACATAATTTATTTCATAATTTATCATAATTTATTTATCATAATTTATCATAATTTGTTTTCAATATTCATATCAAACACTTGCTTCTGTACTTAATTGTAACATAATTGTATCACAGAGACCATTTTTGTTCTGTGGGATTGAAGTTAAACCCACTTTGTCAAGAATTCAAATATATCTGTAATAATTAAAAATTGAAAAAATTTTGAAAACATAACTTTTAAAAAGTTTAAAAAATTCCTCAAAATCAAAATTTTGCTTTGCAATTCTTGTAACATTTCTGTTGAACAATTATAAATTTCAAATAAAATTGTAAATTTTCCAGATAATGCGTTATTTAAACTGTGCATATGTTGTGACAGGTCCAAGTAAATGAAAGATCTACTGATTTATCATTTTAAGCAACATTATAAAATTATTTAAGTAATAATAAACCATACTTAAGTAAAAATATGTGAATCATAATAAAATGCAGAAAATTTAATAAAACTGTACAATATACTAGCATCCTTTATTTTTATAAAAACATTTACTAAGGAAGACGCCTTCTGTGTTTGTTTGCATTTGATATTTTCTAAATTATTTTGAAATGACTAGAAAGGTCCTGAGAGAATGTGTAAGTTGTCACTGTACACAAAGATTGGTCAATTATCTTTTGGAGAGTTTATGATGTGTGAGAGTTAATGAAATTACATTAAAAAAAGAACATATTGTAGTATAGTTGTAATATAAATCTTTTGGGCAGCATTTTATACTACATCATATAGTCATATTGTTGCCTATCCACCTTTTTCAAGATTGAAAGTTCCACAACTTTGACAGTCCAGCTCCTTAGAAAACGTTATTCTCTGGTATCCATATGTTTTGCACAAAATTGAGTGGCAAGAGATGGGCTTCACAAAGTACCAATTCAGAAAATAGTGCATGTATGTGAAAGCCTTGCTGACTGCCAATCACTTGTATGGGACAGTTTATGGTGAATTTGTTGTATATGGGAACAGAAAGATACATGGCACAAACAAACAGAATAAATATGCAAATACGTAGAGGCACATTGGAAGCAAGAAAACACTAGACCAAATAGAAATAATGACAGTAAGAAAACACCATATACATTTTTGAGATTAATATATGGCATAATTTTATTGGTGGACATGAGGAGACTTGATAGATTAGGCAGGTAGATACTACTGTTTATTCAGGGGAAATAGAAGCAAAGTCTATTTAGAGTGGCATCCTAAAGTAAAGTAAAATAAATACCAAATGTTTAAATTCCTTCTGTGTGGTGTTGAAGATAGAAAATAATAAAATTGAACCACATAAGCATAACATTACAGAACAATGATTCATGATGCCTTACAGAAAGTATAAGCAGGTATACATATTTACTTGCAAACGACTGGTTACCAGCAAACGTTATAATAGGAGTATAATGTTTCACTTCTTCTCAGGATCTTGACTCATTTACCTTTTGAAAGGACATCATTCTTCTAATTATTCTCTTGCTCCTTTTTTTTCATTTTCCCCTTTTTACTGAAAAATTTCAAACAGCTTAGAAACATGTCCTTGTTTTCCAAGTTTGGAATAAAAGAAAACAAAGGAGAAAGATTGTTTTTCCCTGACTTATAGATCGTCTTCAATCTCAGTAAATCTCATATAGTTATTCTATTACTCTTAGCAAAATGTCTCCAAAGAACATACATTGCTGTCTCCATCTCAGCTTCACTCAATTTCAGTCTCTACGGGTCTCTGATTTAACTTGCCCTCAACAAAACATGACATTCTCAGTGTCAGATCTAATGACCCAGTTCTTGTTCACATTTTGCTCCCTGTTCTAACAATGCTGAATGTAGTTGAGAAGTGCGTTTTTCCTTCTGCGTATATCGTATCTCTTCTAGCGCTACCCTTTGTTCTCTTAATGTCCATCCCTTCCTGGCTTCCTTGACCCATTCTATACCTTAAAAAAAAAAAAAAATCTGTTGCAATAACTCAGTGGTTCTCAACCTTCCTAAAGTGGCGATGTATTTTCATTGTTACAGAGGGGTCACGACCCACAGGTTGAGAACCACTGCAATAACTGAAAAGAAAATTTGATATCTCTTTTTTTCTCAAACTAAAGTAAATTATTTCAGGCTTGTGAATGTCAATACTAAATACGTGTTTAAGAGTCCAGATTTTATATATGGACATCTGAGCGCAAACTCAGAAATCTATTTCCTCTTTATTATTTCCACTTGTATTCCTTGAGCAAATTGAATTGAACATGTTCTAAGTATTTCTTCAAAAGTCTTCCATGTTTTATTATATGTCATCTGTACCCACAAAGTAGAATAATTTAAGAATTATGTGGTATCCTTGACTCTTTGCTTTATATGATCTCCTATATCCAATATTTAAAACAGCATTTCATGTTTAGGACGTCACTCTGTCCTCTTCCCCCATCATCCCTTTTCTCATTCCCTGATCTCTTCCCTCTCCCGTTTTTATCTCTTACCCTCCACTCTCTTCCCTTTCTCTAATATAAAATGAACTTATAATTTTATAATCTTAAAAAAAAAGTCTCCGTTAAACCTCCAAGGCCTGTCACACATTTTTCAATTCTCTCAGAATTTCATTGTTCCAATCCGAGAAACTGGAAACCTCCCCCACATGTTTAACATGAAGTTCCTACTAATTGATCTTTAAGTTTCCACTATTATATTTACAATCTGTTCTCTCAAGATTAAAAAAAATTTCACTGTAAAATGTTATTTTAAAAAATTCCTCTCTACACTTAAGTACTTTTTTTTTCATGGTAGGTGGAACTGAGTACAAGAATTTGCCATTAATTTTGAGAGGGAGGTTCAGGCATGCTCCACAGACCCTGAAATTTTTAGCTTTTGTTTGCATCTTTCTGATCCAATCTGATTATCATGATGTCAAAAATACAGAGGATCTATGTGATCTACGTGATCTTCGCGTCACCTACGGTCCACTAGACTGTATTATGATAGCATGCGTGGGAGTTAATGTAGTCTTTGGACTAGGCCACATATTTATACTCTTAACAATTCCACACAAGTGTAACATTTAAGCATAGATTTTCTCTTAGGTGTGGGGAAAAATTGCTGTTCCCATGTACCATGAACCTGCGGCTGCATTCCTCTCCTGTAGCATCTACCCACATCTAGAATAACAGCTGGAATGGGATCAATAATACTTTTGAGTTATTCATCTACTGTCTTAGTCCATTTTTTCCTGATATAAAAAATGCCTGGGACTAGATAATTTATAAAGAAAATAAGTTTATTTGACTCACAGTTTTCTAGACTGTACTGAGAAACATTGTTTCAGCATCTGCTTCTGGCGAGGGCTGCAGGGAGCTTCCAATCAAATTGAAGAGCAAAGAAAAGCAGGCATCCCATTGGGTGAGGGAAAGAGAAAAGAGAGGGGGAGGAGGGACCAAACCCTTTTAAACAATCAGCTCTTGAGTGAACTATCAGAGTGAGAACACATCCATCAGTGTGCAGAGGGGGAGAAGCCATTGAGGAGGGATGCACCCCCCTGACCCAAATGTCTCACATCAAGCCCCACCTCCAACACTAGTGATACTGGACAGGTGGCGCCAGAGCCAGCTCAGTGAAGTGGGACTGGATGACCTGCCACCTCCATCTTGGCAGTGTTGGTGGTGGCAGCTGGCAGAGGAACCAGCAGGCTGTAGAGTAGGCAAGTGTGTGTGTGGGGGGTGAGCTTCCCTCCCCCAAGGGAGGCTCCAATAGCCAGAGGAACCGGCAAGAGAGCAGGAAGGACACTGGCCATTCCTCCAGCATACCTGATTGGTCTATTTTAAAAACCTGCTCCTGATTGGTCTGTTTTCAAGACCCAAAAGCTCATTGGACAACTGTCCCTATATGTCAGTAAGCAAAGAGCCCAAATGCAGACCAGAAAGAGAGAGAGAGAGAGAGAGAGAGAGAGCACGAGAGCAGGAGAAGCAAGAGCTGTAACACTAGTACTATTGATCCTGCTCTGCAAACAGGTTTGGCTCTTTGTGGGAGCTGTAACACTTGTTGAATAAAATCTAACCTATGGCTGATCCTGTGGTCCTGTTGCTTCATTCATTGAATTGCCAAGACCAAGAGCCTGGAATGCAGTATCAAAATCCGGTATCACTAGGGTTCAAATTTCAAATTGCTTGTGTACGGGGCAGAGTGGTAAAACAAAATGAGAATGTAATGGGGGATCTGGTTCACTATGTCTTTAAGGATAACCCCAATCTCTGACATTTGTGCAAAATGGAAGTAACAATAAGTCCCCACACCAAATGCATGTCAGGAAATTAGTTATTTTATGAAGCCCTGGGTATAGATGTCAACTGACCTTAAATAACAATTTTCAAAAAGTTTGGACATTATCCTTATCTCAGTGCTCGTCACCTAATAGAGAACTACAGGTTCTTATGAATCTGAAAGTACTCATGTAATCATCACTGGATGCATTTTCCATTCACGGACCTTGTCTCTCTTTTTTTACTCAGTGGATTCTGAGACCACAGTATGGTTGAAAACAGAACGGATTTTTAAATAGAGGCTACTCTCAATCCCCTGATTCTCTATTTCTTATATTTTATTTTTTCAATTTTTGATAGATTGAGTCATCCTCTTGTTAATCAAGACTGAGTCCTTTTTGCCCCATGTACCTTGTATTCTGTCCTCTATCTCCATAGTTCTCAGTGGGTTGCCTCTCTCCCACCCATTCTCCATTTCCTGTCATAATAATTGCATTTACCTTTCTTCCAATGATTGTGTGCTGCCATCTGGCCACCAAGATATCAGAATTCCATCATTCCTATTGCTATCATGAAACAAAATAATGGGTCCATATTTTCTACTCCCAGTTCTAATCTAGCAGATGAACTCTGAGCCTCTATCTCACTCATAATTACAGTTCTAATTGCTTTAATAAATGGGATGTACTGTGGAGTTTTCCCATAAAACATAGTCCTCTTGTGGATTTTTTGGGCCCAATATATTACTTTTGCATGCTCACTTTTGCTGTCCTTTAAATATTACTCATATCATTCGTCTTAACAATTTCTACTTCTTACTTGATCTATTTTCTCCAGTTTTCTAAGACCAATCCTAATAGTGATTTAGTGCTACCAGAGTGCTAATTAAACTGTTAACTACTGGGCTCTGTGAGAGTGTGACTAAAATAATAAATGGATCCCTAGCCAACATTTTGTTTTGTTCCCCTTGATCCAACAGAGATGGTAAGTGTTACAGACTCTATTACAACTATATTCTCCTACCTGTTGACTTATTATCAATCCCATTTAGGTGGATAATACCTTTACTCCTAGCATACTTGAGACTTTTCAAGTGGGCTGAAGTTGTACCTTTATCCTAATTTCTTCTCATGATCAGGAGAGGAGGCAAGGGTAGCCCTATGTGGAGAATGTGTTATCTCATAAGATACTGTCTTCATACAAGTTAAACTCTGTCTTCCAATGATTAACAATACTAACAACAGTAAGTCAAGGGTACTTCTGGGTACTGATAGGATTGGGCTATTTCTGCAGAGGGATCCCTACCTTTTAGCTTAATGAGTTCTGACTATTTCCATTATAAGTCTTCATCTGATGTCTCAGTTCTTCATTTCTTCCCAATTAACACCATGACTTCTTTTTAGCATGTATTAGGGAGTGAAAATTTAAACTTCTTGTTCACTTGCTAATGATGTAACTAAACCAAGGGACTTATGCTCAGTTTTACCTGCACTTTGGATTCATTGGAAAAAAGTCTACTTTTATGCCACCAAAATGTACTCTAATATTTGCACTTTGTATTTAATTGCCAATCAATCAATCTTTTATTATCCCCAGCAATATTTATTTATCACTACTATTGTTGTCAGGATTGCAATTTTCTCCATATTTTAAAACATGTCAATGTACTTTTCCCCACTAGCACCTTTATCACCAATGCAAGTTTTAACAATAATGTAATTGCAAGATTGTCCCATGTCAAGGGCTACCTATGGTCCACCTACCACCATGAAGGAAACTGCTTTGTGAACTAGCCCATAAGTGATCCAGGTTAAAAAAATCCATTTTATTATCTGCTTATTTGGACCACTTCTATTGCCAACTCTTACTAGATGAATTCTCCATGAAACAGTCTCTGAGATGGAGATGCTTACATTAAGAAACATCAGTTAAGAATTTTTATCAGGCTTAGCAGCTATAAGGACTAGTAAAGGAAGAAGACAGTTGTTGATGAAAAGCTGGTTGCTGATTCAGGGATACCAAAGTTTCAGCCAATCTCCTGAGAAGCTATGAAGTGGAATGGTCATGCAGAATTGCTTTGGGGTGAGGCAATGAAGCCACGCCCCTTCACATGGGTATTGTGTCACTGGATGTGTGCTGCCAACAAGGAAGGAAGTTTTCCTTTACAGAGACAACTCAACAGGTCAGGTCAGAGATTCCAGGAAGCCCCAGCCATGAAGCGGCCATACTTAACGCTGCTGGCAGCTGAGAGTAGGAATGTTTCATACTTAAAAGCAGATAGTTAGGAATCTGTGGAATAAACCAAGTGCTCATCTCAAAAAGTGAATTGTTATTACCTGATGTGTACAATTCCTCTTCCGTGCAATCACTTTTTAAACATTATCTTGTTTTCTTCATTTTTTTCACTCCTGTAACTTATCTTTATTAATCTTAGTTGTTTATTTTGTCTCCCTACACTAGAATGTAACATCCACAAGAAAGAACTTTTCTGACTAGTATGGGGCTGCTAACCTAGCATTTGTTCTTTGTATCTAGGGTATAATGAAGAACTATTTGTGCTGGCTGTGACTAACAGAACATTTACACTAGTGAATTATGGGTTATCTCATAATATTATACCAAAGGAACAATAAAAACAGGCAGAATATTACTCAGATCGAGTTAGTGCCTTAACTTGCTTGGGCTAGCCTAACAAAACTTACAAATTGGATGGCTTAAAAAAAAAGAATTTAATTCTCATGGTGAGGGGATCGAGAAGTCCAGGATTAAGGGGCTGCCTGATTTGGTTTTTCATGAGGACTCTCTTCCTGAGTTGTGGAAAGCTGCCTTTGCCATGTTCTTACCTGGTAGATAGAGAGAGAGCTCTGTTGCCTCTTCCTCCTTTTCTACTGGCATTAGCCCTATTAGATAAGATTCCACCCTAATAATGTCATTTAACCTTTATCATCTTCTTGCAAGACATCTTCCCCAGACAGTCACATTGGAGGTTGGGCTTGAATGTATGTACTTTGAGGAGACAGATACTCAACCCATAACAGTTGGATTATCAGGTAAAACTTCCTGAAAGCTGCCTGAAAACCAATCATAAAGAAAAACTTCCAGAATGAGATAACTTTTGTTCACATTACATGTGCTGTAAATATTTAATAATTGAATCTCAGGATATATTCCTCCCATAAAAATTATTGATAATTAAGGTTCTATTAATAAGTTAAAATAAAACAAAGGAAATTTATTACAGACTATACTTGTTCATTAGTGAAGTGAGCAACTTCTTTGTTGAATCAGATCACGGTCTTTGAATACTAGAAATTTTTTTCTCAATATTTTTCTGACTATTGGAATTTAGTGACTACAAATTGTTTCAATTTGCTTTATTCACATTTTTCATCACTTTACATCTACAAAATACAACAAAAGATTAAATCCAGCCCTGCTTTGTAGTATTTGGTGATTTCTATTTTATAAAAGCTCCTACTATGGCTGACTTCAAACTACCAATCAATCACATGATTGATTTTTGAGTTGGAAAGGTACACGTTATTACAACAGATTATTTTCAACATATGTGTGCAAAAGACCTAAATAATTTCAAGTTCAAACATAATAGAAAAGTGAGAAAAATGATAAGGAAGTGATGCAGTGTGAATACATATTTTCTCTCTAACATTATTTCTTTAATTATAAAACACAATTTAATTCTTGGTTGTTTAAAAAATGGATTGCAACATTGCTGAAAATTTAACACTTGGTTCTCATGAACTACCACGAGTTAGCTCAAGGATAGCAATGCTTTTGTATGAATAAAGTAACCTGGTGGAACTTCTGAGAGTAGGTGAGGTAAGGAATGATAAGAAATATATTTCAGTAGATACATCATGCATAAATGTAAACATCGATAAGTTTCATGTATTCAGATTAGTTCTGTATTTAAGAACAGTCATGTTCTTTGGTCAGATCACAAGAATTAGGAAGTGGGAGAATAGCTGCAGATCTCACATGTAATTTTAAGAGGTTTAGTGTTGGCTAGAATTCTGCAATACAAAACAATCCCCCCTAATTCAAAGTTGTACAACAAAAGTTAATTATTTATTTTTCTATATGTCTACTACTGGTAGTAGGAAAATATGCTCATTGTAAGCAAATACATACCAAGGCACACTGAAGCCTTTTCAGCATTTGATTTCAATGTTAACCTGATGAAGAACAACTTAAACATTTGTGCACCTGCTCTTAAGTGAAGTATGGCAGAAAAAATGTACATCACTATCCTCACCATTAAATAACCAAAGCCAATTCCATAATTCCTAAACTTAACGTGGTAGGTACCAAAACAGGGGCAAACCATATGATACGATTGCCAATAGTGTCTGCCATAATATCAAGAATCTTGGAGAATTTTATGACACATATATTTTGTTTATTCAAGTTGAACTATATATCCATGAAATAGTTCTAAGAATAACTTGAAGGAATTAACTACTCTATGGAAGGTATGTATTTTAATGAACTTAATAAGTGATGAAAGAGTGAGTTATCCTACATGTTTTCTGGAAATAGGACTCAGCTCTAAGTAAACACAAAAACTTGAAACAGTATTTTGATTTGTACAGTACTAAAGAGAAAAAAAAGACTATTACAGACTATTATCACTTTATTCATGATTAATCTAGAGCTTGAGGAAGCCGACTTCTTTTTAAGCACATAGCATTTTTATTGTAGATTCATTGAGGACATGTTGAACATATAGTCCCTTCAGAAATGTTCAGCTTCACTCATTCTCAGTCCCAAATATTTTTCAAAGATAACTCTCCTTGTCTAATTAAGTTAGCCCAGAATATTCTCACCTGACAAACATGACAGAAATCCAGGTAATTTTCAATGGGAAAAATTGTATTTGATCATTTACCTAGAATGAATTTGCAGGGGAGAAAGATGCATACACTATCACATAATTAAGTCTAAATATTTTGACACCTTGTTTTTAAAACACATGACAAATTCATTGCTGATTATTTTCTCTTTGCCTTCCTGAGCCACTTGCCAGACTCCTCTCTAGTCGTCTTTAGCCCCAGAAGTTTCCCTCATATGTTCTGGGTCAACAGACTCCCTTGACCCTGACTCATGGTGCAGTCTGGCCACTGAGATGCTGCAAGAGAAGATCAAAGTGTAGTGGAAGGTTTATGTCCCTGTTCACTCTCGTCCAAGTTTCCACACATCGGTTGTATTTTTCTCCCAAATCATATAGTCCTTGTGGGGTTCATGCCATTTCCCTTTCTGTTTTCAAGAGGCCAAACTCCCAGCTTTTATTAACCTTTGGGTACTGCACATACTTAAAAATCTCCTCAGCATCATTTTTTCCTCCCAGCTGTGCTTTCTTAAGCATAAAACTTCAAATGTCTCTGCCTAACGTATGGACTCCCACCCCAGGGGATGGCTACGCGGTGAAATCAGGGAGAGACTGCACTTATAAAGTGCACATTATAATATGAGTTATGGCTTTCTTACAGTGGCCTTTTAATATCAAATAAGATGATTATGTAAACATGTTTTATAAAGTTTAAAATGTGATAAGTAGTATTTTGTGTGGGTGATAAATGTGACTATGGGTTCTCTCAACTGTAAGACAAGCATTGTTCCTGCATGAATCAAACCATTAATTCCTAATGGTGCTTAATTATTGTTGAACATATTTTTCTTCACAGGAGCTGTCATTGAAATGTGCTTGCCAACCAGCTTGTTTATCAAAATATTCCAGACCCTTTCAAATTCTCACTTATATTACTTCATGTTTACCACTCCCATAAATTTATATTATCAGCATATTTAACTTTCAGCCTGTTTTGGAGACTGAAAAGAGAAGAGTTGAATCATGATGTGCAGTATCTCTGACATCTGTCATTTTATTCTATTGCCATTTGGTTAGGGCAAACTCTTATTACTTTGTGTTTGAATATTTGCAATAGATTTCATACTGTTCGTCTTGTCTACAAACTTGACTCCTCTACTCCAATATACGCACTCACATGCATCTTACATAATACCACCAAATTATTCTTTATTCCATCTACCTTCCTAGAATATTTGTCCTCCACTTTCTACTTGTTTTGTCTGTCCCTTATACGAACCCTCTTTTTGGTTACAGACCCTTTCCATTCTCTCTGGCTATATCTGCATCCACTTTTAAAAATCTAATTAAAAGCTCACAAATTTAAACTAGAAAGCAAAGCATATATAATAGTTTAACACTTACCAGGCATACCTTTTAGGTCCTAGGAATGTGCTTATTGTATACCATAGTAATATTAAAGTTCACAAACACCTTAAGACATGATACATATCTCAGACATCTTTATCCATTTCAACAACAAAATAGTTTCTCTTTACTTTGTGATAAATATTCTCTAGGCCAATTTTTTTTGCCCTGTGTATGAAGTGCTTGATGGAGGAGTAAGTGATTAGTGTTTTAAGATCAGCACTATGTCTGTTACATGAACACCTGGATATTGTGTGTCGGGTTGGCCGGTTATATGAGTGGGTACTTCAGTCCTTAGGTAGAAACAGTTTGAAATACTGAATCACAGTAATAGTCATTTCATTTTGGGGACAGGAAAAGAAATAAGGCAAACATTGTTCAAGCTTTTGTTTTGTCTCTCACATAACTCCCAAACACTGTCCTGATGAATAAAAACAATTTGAAATAAAAATGACCTCAATATAGATATTTTCTTTAATTTGCATCTAAGCACTAATGAAATACATGATGATCTTTTTTCTTTTATTCTAAAAGTCATAAAATTAATGGCAATGATTCATTTAACTTCTGAACATCATGGCCAGAACCAAGCTCTGTGTGTTAAATACATTATAAAATTAAATCTACCAAAATACAGCAGAGATTGTATTTGTATTGAAAATGAGAGACCTCATTTAAAACTTGTTCAAATTATTTATTTATTTATTTGGTTTTTTTGAGACAGAGTCTCACTCTGTCACCTTGGGTAGAGTGCCATGGCATTATCAATCACAGCTCCCAACAACCTCAAATTGTTGGGCTCAAGAGATCCTCTTGCCTCAACCTCCCAGGTAGCTGCAGGGATGACTGGCTGTTTTTTTTCTGTTTTTAGTAGATGGGGTCTGGATCTTGCTCAGGCTGGTTTCAAGCTCCTGAGCTCAAGCAATCCACCTGCTTCAACCTCTCAGAGTGCTAGGATTATAGATGTGAGTCACCATACCCGACCTTGTTCAAATTATCTAAATAGAAATTTCGAAGATTTTACTGAAGTTCACATTGAGTATGAAATTTTACTTGAGTTTGTATGCCTTTACAATCCATGCTTTTTAACTTTTCAATCTATGTTCTTTCAACAGATGCCAAGAGTGGCATGGAAGTTATTTACAGAAATACAAATACATTTAGAAGCATTTACAGTAAAACAAAACTGACTAATACAGAAAATTAAAGCAAGGGACAACAATGTGATGAAGCCAGAGTTAATGTTGGCGCATGAAATGAAATCTTAATGTTTTTGCTTCAACTCTGTCTCTGTTCTCTACTGTGCTAATACAGGTGATAAATAGAATTTGTAAACTGAAATAAAATAGCTAGCTCATCAGAAGTCTGATTATGGTTCCTGTGAGTTCTAAAAAGTCCATTTTATAACATATTGACACCAATTCATACTTCTCAGATCTGGGATGTCAAAATATTGCTTTCTTTTCAATCAGGAAATAATTAATTAGCAATTAATTAGCAATTAATCTTTATCCATAGATTTTCATTTCAGGGAAAGTTAAAAGGGATCTTCATTAGTTATAAGACTTGGGGGTATGTTATCTATCAACCTTATTTTTCTCCTATGTAAAACAAGGTCAGAAATCATATTTATGTCATATTTTGTAAGGTTAAAATATAATAGGCCAACAAGCACATTAATAGCAAGAGTTATTTTGTGCCAGTATTAATTGCTGAGACAGACTGGTAACTAGCGTTAGTATTCTGTATCTATTATCCAGCTGGATTTTGACCTATTTCTGAGTAGTTTGCCTAAAAAAGGGTTGAATTTTTGATCCACTGCTCAAGTCCTTTCTCTAAGCCTTTGATGATCAACAAGGGGAGACTTTTTGACATCCAGGGAACATTCGAAACATCTAGAGTGGAGACATCATTGTTTGCAGAGGACAGTCCTTCACAGCACAGGATCGTCTGACCCAAATGTTGATCGTGCCAAGGTAGAGTAACTGCGTTGAGCATTTTGGCCTGGTTACTTACCCCTCCCTGCTATACTCTTTCCTCAGTTTTATGGCTATTGGATTCTCAACTTTTGCTACCTCATTCCCACTTAGAGATATTCTAATTTGATTTGTCTGCATCTTTCCCATTTGATCTGGCTTTCTCCAAATTTTAGCTTACTTCCATACAGGCCATTTTTTGGAGCTTGGTCATTGGTTTCATCTAATTTCCATCTGCTGCAGTCTGGACTGGAGATCTATACTAGAAAAACTCAGTCATGCAAGACATTTAATACCCTAAATATTTGGGCTTTTCTTCTTATATGATCTTTTAAATTTAGTGATGGACTTCTGATGTCTAGACTAGATCAGGTTTCTTTACTTGGGGCAGAGGATTTCACCTACATGGAGGGAGGTTTATCACTTCCCATCTGGGCTCAAACTGACCATTGACATTTTAGGTTGCTCTGACAATAGTCTGGTCCTAGGCTTAAACACTCTTTTAATTGGTTTCTGTTAACACTGACTATATGATAGTAGCACAAAGATTGATCCATTTGGAATTTAGCTCCTCTTTCTTTTTTATTGCAGATTAATGGGAGGGGATAAGCAACTAGGTTCCAGTGTTTGCATTTATTAGGTGGAGTCCCTCTTGTGGTTGTGTCTCCCACTCAAGAGGTGTGCTGTGTGCCCTTACATTGGGCCCATTAAGTGGGAGCACACCAATCCCCTCCTGCCTCCTCTCTTCCGCCTCCCTTGTTCTCACTCCCCACAACTTGAATTTTCTCTCATATGGGCCTATATTAGATCATCTGCTGTCTTCGTCATATTAGCATTGAGCACATTAGATGCTTACTTTTCCATTTTTGTGATACAGCAGGCTCCTCTTCATAGGCAATCATCATGTATTGCTACTGGGCAGCTAAGTGGAGGAGGAGAACACACCCCAAACCTGCATTTCCTTACTTCCCACCATCTGTACTACTTTCTTTCTTTACTGACACTTATCCTCCATATGTTTTGATATCAGTCTCTCATGTGCCTTCCTACAGAAGAGAATAACAACAAATCCTACACTTCCTTTTAGCTAACTATTAATCAAAGTAACCGCCTTGTCTTCCCGGAGAAATGTATAGTCATTTTTAAAAGGATTGGCAGAGATATCTACCTGAGGGACAGAAAGGAAAACTAATGCTAACCAGCCTGGCCTCACATTCCCAACACAAACTAGGTTAAATTAATAAAAACAAGGTGCTCTGCATTTATAAAGACATCAATTATTTTGAATGATTGGGGATCATTAACAAGAATTAGATTTTGAAGGATTTGATTAAGGATCTTGTAAATGGCATGGGTTTGTCTTGGTAAATTAAGAAGTTTGATTTTTCAGTAAAAGCCACTGAAACCCCAGCAACAGGTAATAAATATTTACATTTTTTAGGGATTGTTTACTCATTCAGTAAATCATGTCTAAACATTCAGTCTGTTCTAAGGGCTAAAGCATTTCTGAACAAGGTAAATTCTATTACCCCCCTTCTTTGCATTCTAGATTTTAAGACAGTGCTGACAGCCTTAAAATTTTAGTTATGTCCAAGAAATTTCATAACAAATTTTTCACACGGAAAGTGAGATTTTTGTTTACACATATTTTTCATATTTGTACTGATTTCTATAGTATGTGTTAGAGCAATATAGTTGAGAAATTATCTTAGCTTTTAAAGTTAATTTATACAATATATTTTAATTTTAATTAGCATTTTTATGGAGACTTTTTTTCCTCTAGTGTTTCAACATTTAGACGCTATTTCTTATAGGGAGTGTCTTTGGGAGAGTCTTCTATATTAGATAATAGCTACTATTTTCTAAAAGAGAAACTGAAATGATATAATAGCTACTATTTTCTAACAGAAAAATTAAAACCTTTTACCAAAGAATCAAAACTATCTCAGTATGGGAATTAAGTCTCCAAAATATTTTTTCAACTAGACTTTCAAATCTTACGCACCAATATAATTCTATTAAGTATTATAATGCAGTAATATATTTTCAAAAGAGTATCATTCCTTGCCCTTAATCTCACTATTGTATCCTTTAAAAATATTAAGTCATAGTCCATATTTTCTATGAAATAATTATTTATTCATTTGAGAATTTAACTTTTTTTCAGTAAACATAGAGTGAATGATATTTGTGTGTTAGAAGCTGTAATATGTACTTGGGGAAAAAGTGGTGGGCTAACTAGGCATGATTCATCTGTTATAAAGTACATACTTCAGCTTTATTGGTTACAAGGATGTCTTCAAGAAAATTTAAATACTATTGTGAAAGAAGAGACATTTTTATATACCATCTGGCTTAATAACTAAGGCACAAATCATTAACATCATCCAGTTTGGAGAACCATCATTTATACCGAGCCCCCTTTATTTTGTTTCATTAAATAAAATGGATTGTTAAATTATTTGTTTTTAAAGAAATCCCTCACTTTTACGCATGAAGGGAAAACATGGTAAATGCAACGTTTTCTTCCCAGCCTAATAAAGGACTTGGCAAATGTTTAAATGTTTATAAAAATATAATATGTATATGAGATGTTCTAAATATTAACTTGGAGACTATTAAGAAAAAGAATGAAATAAAACAGCAGATGTTAAGGGATTAAAGATTACATTCTGGAGGGCATAGTAACAATGTAGAACATTTGCCTTAAAATCTGTATTTATTAAACAGTAACCTGAACAGGATTATTGTACATTTCCATACAAGCCTTCATGTTTAATAAATGAAGGAGATTGATGCTTTCGTTAATACTTCACCACTTTATCAAAGCTAACTCCTGACAAAGAACAGCCTGTGCGTTTTCATAACCAGAAGCGAGCAAGAGAGAGGAAAAAACAGTTTCTCCCTTTTAGCTTTCTTTTTTCTTTTTCTTTTTCTTTTTCTCAAGGCAAATCACTGGAATTCCATGGAATTCTACTTATATCTGCAAAACCTGAACAAAAGAGGGTCATGCTAATACTGCAGAACCAGAAAAGGGAGCTCTCAGGCGTGCAATGCTTTGCTTCTATGCTGTGCATCTTAACACCTTTCTGTGTATTTCCCAGGGTCATTTGGTGTTGTTATACTTTGGTCACTGAATCAAACTTTAGCAAACATCAATTATAGATGCTAGAAATTATTTACTTACATGGACATTCCGTTAAGCAACTTCGAGGACTGAATTTTGTGCTGTACAGAAATGAAACACAAGTTTTACTTCTCTGACTTAACAATCCTTGTTCATGAGTGGAGTTCTACAATTTCCATAATCATTGTTTGCGATTATGTTGGGTACCCAATAGTAGTTCTTCTAAATCACCGAAATGCAACAATATTTGATATAGTTATGTGCCCGACTATACCACTTTATTTTATCAAGGTGAGAGTTATTAGATGCAATAAAGTGTTCTGCAAATACGATATTATAAGGATTGTAGTGAATGTAGGAAGTGCTCCTTTTTATATAATGTAGTATAAACTGAATCATAACTGCAATAATTGGGGAAGACAAAATTTTAAATAAGCTCAATCCCCTTTGAACAGGTCTGTACACGTGAAACATTACATTGCTCTTAAATAAGTATTGCAATACTCATGTTTTGCTCTTTCTTACCTTATGTTTCAAAAATACTTCTATCTTTTAAATATATTTTGTGATCATTACTGATGTTAATTTGATAATCAGAGAAATAATTTTATTTTTAGTAATAAAAAATAACTGATATAAAATATTTTTATGAAAATAATAGGTCATCAATGAAAATGGTTTGGCATGTGTTAAAATGCATAGCCCTATTCTTTCAAAGTGCTCAGATATACACACACATATGTGCATTTGCGTGCACTAAGAAAATGTATGTTTTTACTTACAGAATACTTTCTTGGTTTCAGGTAATACTATAAATTATATGTATCTATATATATTACATTTTTGTGTATCTGAGGAGAAGACAGTTAATTATAACTAATGACATGCATCTGTCAGTATAAAAAATGATCTAGTGTGGGGATTTATTTTTAAAGCTTTTTCCAGATAACCGATTGCCCATTCCATATGTTTTTAAAGCTAAACATGTTTTTAAGATTATCAATGCACTTTTATTAGTAAGACATTTCTTTTAAAGTCAATGTTTTGTTTTAATGCAATACCAAATTTACCATGAAACAAAGAATAATTTGACATCCACAGATCTGATCGTTAATTTTCAATATACCGGGTGCACGAGGATCTACATGAAGCTGCAATATTAAATTAAGATTTAGTTTCCTCACAATGGATATAAAAAGCAAGAACTGTTTGCTAGCTACTCCACAGTGAACTCTGAAAGGATAAGAAAATATGGAAATATGATTTCAGAAACCACTGTCCAAGGTACCATCACCACCAATACACCAATATATTCAGAAAACCTCTTGGGAAAATGTAAGACTGTCTTGAACTGTTGCATGTGTGGAAGAGGTGGGCAGCTACGAGCAGACATGGAGAGAAAAGATAAGAGGAAAGCTTTCATTTATTTAATTGATTTTTCATTTTTTAAGACAGGATCTCATTCTGTTGCTTGGGCTAACAGATAGTGGCCCCATCATAGCTCATCTCAAACTTCTGACCTCAAGTGATCCTCTGGCCTCAGCCTCCAGAATAGCTGACTGCAGGTGTACACCACAACACCTGGTTTAAGAAAACTTTTCTTAAAAAAAATTAAAATATAATATTTAATTGTCAAAGACTGAAGATGTTCAAGGTGTGTACCATCTGACATTTGCCCTCCCCTGTGGGTGCCTTGTGATAGCCATTACCTTTCTGTATTCAATTTTCTCTTTCTTCTCTCAATTTCTTGTCTGTGTGGATTAAAATTACCTTCTCCCACTGAAAAGTCTGCATATGTGGATGAAACGATACCCGGATCTGAACAATTGTGGAATTGGAACAAGCAGAAGTACTTGCTGAAACTTTGCACATTGACGTGTATCTTTCCCTTTAACATAAACTCATGGAGGCATGCACAGATTACAACTTGACACTGGCTCTAACCTAACACAGAGTGAGACATAGGATAATTCACAACCTCAGTGGATCATGAGTTAATCAGAATAGTTAAGACACCCAAAAACTATAATGCTAATTAAAAAAAATAAACTGAATGATATTCTATGATAAATCTATTAATTTATCTAAATTTCATGTGAAGTTAGAATAGAAATACGCATATTATTTCTAATGGACTCCTAAATAATAACAGTAATTATGTCTCAAATTCATGAAATAGTGGCTAGAGAAATTATGATTAAATTCACACAGTCCCCTATAGACTTTGCTCTTAGGTAGTGTTTTAATAACATTTCTAAAATTTATTAATTAGAATTCAGAAGTATCATAATTACATAAATTTATAATAATTGGAATAGTTTTAAGGCATTTTAATATACTCTTCTTAGTGTGGACATATGTACATAAGTTCATTGATATAAGTTGATTGATATTTTCATAACTTGATTAACATTTCCAATGTCAGAACGTTAGACCGACTCACACAATGATAGAATAAATCTGCCATCAGCAAAATAAAAAAAAAATTCAAGTCATCAGAGTATATTTGGATTCAAATAATCAAATCTGATAATTTTTGTTATAATTTTGACCATGCTTCTGAGAAAATATGAAATGCATTAATAATTTATTTTCTAAAATTACACACATAATTATCTTAATACTCTCAATTAGAAAGCCAGTTTAATTGTTAGAAATGATTACTTTCCTTTCATGGATTTATTATTACAAAATAAGAAAGTTCCAATATAGCTATGAGGGCAGCATAAATTAGTGTAATAGCATTTTATTTCCATAAGCAACTGCTTCTTCAACATGTCTTGAAGTTAATCCAACAGTAGTCTCTTGAATTCATATGCTCTTGAATGTGAAAATTACACACTAAGAAATTAAATTAGCATGAATCTTATAGCACTTAAAATACAAAGAAGATTGTTTAATAAACCACACACACAAAAACAAAACCTGTATGTATTTTTTAAAAACTTGTATTTTCAAATTATATTTCTTTGGCTCTTTCAATATTACTTCTGTTGAAGGCAAAAAATACCGTTTCCTTACTATCTATGCAAGCAAAATCTCTTCATCTCTAGCTGGTATGACTACTAGAAGTTAGAAGAGAAACATAAAAATTAGGTGGATGGAAAAGGAGAGGAGATGATGTTGTTGGGTGTCAGTGCTCTGAAAGGTTTTGTTCATGGACCTAGTTGTGGGTTCATGTACTGCTCATGTGTGCATCTTTGTAAATATTAAACCTTGATAATAGCTTTAAACTACGGTAACAGGGGAGAGGAGATGGAGGGCAATAGGTGGGATGTCACCTATTGTGCATAATGCAAGGGTACATGTCAAATCTATTAAGAGTAGGCTCGGCGCCTGTGGCTCAAGCAGCTAAGGCGCCAGCCACATACACCTAAGGTGGTGGGTCCAGATCCCCAGCCCGGGCCTGCCAAACAACAATGATGGCTGCAACCAAAAAAGTGGCAGGGTATTGTGGTGGGTGCCTGTAGTCCCAGCTACTTGGGAGGCTGAGGCCGGAGACTCGCTTGAACCCAGGAAATGGAGGTTGCTGTGAGCTGTGATGCCATGGCACTCTACCGAGGGAGACAGCTTGAGGCTCTGTCTCAAAAAAAAAAAAAATCTATTAAGAGTAAGGTATAAATGTCTTAACACAACAAATAATTAAGTGAGGTGAAGGCTGTATTAACCAGTTTGATGTAAGCATTCCAAATTGGATATAAAATCATCACATTGTACCCCATAAATGCATTAATGTACAGAGTTATGATTTAATAAAAAATCACTAATTTGTGCTGTATTATTAAAAGCCAGCAAGATTATTTTATGCACTGAATTCGTGTATCATTTATAAAGAACAGAGACCAAATCTGAATGATATTTACAAATTGTTAAAGCACAGGAAAAAAAGCCAGATTAACCAACCGACAAACATTTCATTAATTCTTGCCTGAATTCTTCAATGCAAGTGATATTAGAAAAGCACAAAAATATTACTAAAACATTTTCATAAGAAAATGTAAGTTTTGTTTAGATGTGGCTAGAAAAAAACAACACACCTTCTACCTCTACAATTTAACTTACCTAGGTTCTAAGTACTCTTGTTAAATAACTCAGTTTTTGAAAGTTTTATTTGAAAACTTTTGCTTCCTAACAACTTTTTTTCACTTTAAAGGCAGGCAATTAAAATAAGTGTGTTAGTCATTATTCTATTTTTCACAAATTTACACTGAAAATCTCTCTGATAAAGAACTACCTGTCATGACAGTCCCCTCCTCCCTAATTAAGGGCCATTATTACAGTTGGACCACACGGAAAGCACTCTATTGATCCCTACTTATTCCGAGAAATGACCAGCCACAGAAAACTTTCCAACCCTAATATTGAACAATCCTCCTTTTCTTTTTTGAAAAGCCGTTACACTGTTTGCTTGTTTCTTTATAGCTAAGCGATGCCAGACAAATGCATCTCAAGACCAATTAAAAAGTGTCCCCTGCTAATAAACACTACTAGAACGCTTGCCAGTTAGAGACTGTGTTGTCTAGGTGTTATTTTTTTTCTAACTCTATAAAATTGAATTTCCCTTCCCACAACTTTTAAAGCCCACAAGTAAAACTGATTCAAAGATGTTCTCTTGGTGCAATTTTATGAATAAACACCCTTTGTTAAACTTATCTCAGCCTTAATTTTGTCTAGCCTCCAATAGCTATTGTCTAGCTTATGTAATATGTTAGATAATAAGTCACTTGGATCTCAGAATCAATATATTGAAAATATTTTTGTAGGTAACAAGGGACAAGGCCAAAATTTATGGACATAAAATATTTTAAAAATATATAGTACTTTATATGCATTTGTAGACTATGGACTGATTGCTGTGTATCTAGAGAACACAGAGCTGAGATTAAAATCCAGAACATCTCACTTTCTTTTTCAGACCAATGAATTTTTTAAATAAGACATAAACTTGTTTTAAATAATACACATGGGGAAGGGACAAATTGCCACATCACATGTACTTGAAGACTCCAAGTGGTGTGTCCTGCGTGGAGTTATATAAATTCCTTACACTTTTTGTGTATTGCTTTTTCCTGCCTCTAAATATAGGACTAAATAGCATTTTTTCCTTCACAATACTGTGACATGGCTTATATCAGATATTACTCTAGCAAAGCATGTACAATTACTAGTACACGCTAGCATATAAGAGTAAAAAAACACTAATGACGATGTCTATAATGATTATGGCAATGACAGCGACTGCATAGAATTGTGTATTAAGATAGTAACCCCTTGCCATGAATCGTTATTAATAAAAGAATGACAAAGAGTGCTGTTGCAACAACATGTATGAACCATCCAGCTCACTCCCCATCTCACTTGGCACATTCAGCCAAGTGAAATAAGCCAAACACAGAAAAACAGACACTGCCTGATCTCACTTACATGTAAAATCTAAAAACATCAGACTCATGGAAGCAGAGTACAGTATTGGTTGCCACAGGGCTAGAGGTAGGAGAAATAAGAAGATATTGATCAAATGATACAAAGTTTCAAGGATGTGGGATGAATAAGTTTTAGAGATAGAAGGCACAGAATGATGACTACAATTAATGATAATGTAATGCATACTTTAAATTTGCTAAGAGGACAGGTCTAAAATGTTATCACCACACAGATAACTGTGTGGAGATGATGGTTCTGTTAATCAGCTTGATTGTGTTAATCACTTCACAATGCATACCTCTATCAAAATAGCATCCTGTATATCTTAAGTGTATTCAATTTACCAATTTTACCTCGATAAAACTGGTGACTTCTTTTCATATTAGCAAATTAGTAACGTAGAGCCTTGGGTTACCATTTGATAAATTAAAATTATTCAGATTTCATCCAGGCTGAATTGATTTCAAGTTGAAAACTTAGTTGTTTATAATTTATAAATTTATTGATCTTCATTAATGGCCAGATCACATATTTGTTTATGCCTCCAAATGTAATGGCATTATAATCTAAAAATTATTGTTCTGATTTTTCTATTTCTTTTTGAGAGAAATATGGGAAATTAATCAGCTTTTGTGCATTTTACTTGATTAAACTTATATCGACTCTTAAATATATTTTTTTAAAGTGTATAATTCAATGTTAATTTTCAAAAAATCTTGACATATTCAAGTTTTCACATCGTCTCCCATCTTGAAACAGTCTCAACGTAAGTAATGATCTAATCCTTTTCACAGAGTTTATGGCTGACTATAATTCCTTGAGGATAAAAAAAGGTTAACATTTTTTATAACCCATATGAAGTATGTTACTTTCACTTTACCATTAACATAAGAAATAGCTCTTTAAGTCAAGAAAGATAATAAATTTTCACTAATCTCCACAGGGGTACCAAGTAAGATCAACAAAGAACACTATGTTTCATTTTACACTGGGGAACCTTGAAAGGTGCATAGTAAAATGTCATTCTTTTACAAGTAAATCATTCACAGTTTGGGAAGACACCTTCGAGCTTCTTAAACATGATTCACTGCCAAGAACTCTACAATTGTTAAAAAGTAAAAGCAAATGCATCCTGTACCTTTCAAAGTTATATTCATGTAATACGAATTTGCAAAAAGTGTTTTAGAGACTTTAAAAGTAAATTCTAAATATTTTTAATTCTTCCTAACTCCATCGCCTCAAGAAATAGGTCAATCATTACAACCTGGTAATTAAGGATCACCATTCAAACCAAATGCTTTGGGTTCAAACGGCTTATAAACTAATTTTACTAAATTTAAAATCATGTAAAATGCATCAGTTTGAACATATTTAGTAACTGTTTTATTGAGATATAATTTACATACCATAAAATTCTCTCCTTTAAAATGTATATGAAATGATTTTTAAAAATTACATTCACACAATTATACAAGCATTACTGCTATCCATTTCCAGAACTCACCCTGTAAGGAAAGTTGCAGTCTCCAGAATGGCGAGCAGGACTGCCATTTAGCAGATGAGCACCACAGCAACAGCAGAACTACTTATTAACATACTGATAAACTTTCAGAAAAGATGGGTAGTAACCTTTACGGTGTCTGCACTGCTTTCTAGTCTCTTCTGAGGATTTTTCAGACCTGTCTATGGTTCAGAAACAGAAGACTATATAACACTTCAGGCTTTAGCAGCCTCAACTTACTGTTCAGTGTCATGGCCACACTTCTAAATGTCAGTGAAAAATAGTACTCAATTTTTGTTGTTTATATAAATGCGTGGGTAACAAGTATAATTTTATTACATGAATATATTACACAGTGGTGAAATCTGGGCCTTTAATGTATCTATTATGGGAATAACATACAATACACCCATTAAGCATAATAATTTCTCATCATCACCCTTTACCATCCCCGACCCTTCTGAGTATTCAAGGTCTTATCATTCCGCAATCCACAACCATGTATACCTATTATCTTCCACTTAGAAATGAGAGCATGTGATGTTTTTCTGTGTCTGAGTCTCATTTAAGATAATGACCTTAGTTCCACCCATGTTACTGCAAAAGATGTGATTTCATTCATTTTTAGTGCAGACTAGTATTCGATCGTGTCTATATGTCACGTGTTCTTTATCCATTCATACACCGATGAACGTTGAAGTCTATTCTGTGTTTCTACTGTTGTTAATAGTACTGCAATAAACGTGATTGCAGGTGTTTTTTTTTTTTTTGATATAATAATTTATTTTTTTACAGGTCGATGGCCAATACTAGAATTGCTGGGTCTAATGCTGATTTGACTTTTAGTTCTTTGAGACATCCACAAACTGTTTTGCACAGAGGCTGTACCATTTTACATTCCCATCAATAGGGCATCTTCATCAACATCTGTTACTTTTCATCTTTTTAAAAATGGCCACTATGACTAGTGTAAGATGAAAACTTTCATGGTTTTAATTTGTATTTATCTGTTGATTGGTGATGTTGAGCTTTTTTTTTTTCATCTGCTTTGTGGCCATTTGTGTATTTTCTTTTGAAAAATGAACATTCTTATTCTTTGTTTACTTATTTATTTATTTATTCTTTTTTTGCAGTTTTTGGCTGGGACTGGATTTGAACCTACCACCTCCAGCATATGGGGCCAGCGCCCTACTCCTTTGAGCCACAGGCGCCGCCCATCTTTGTCTACTTTTTAATGGGCTTGTTCATGTCGTTGTTTTAGTTGGTGGTGAGTTCCTTGTAAATTCTGAATTTTAGTCATCTCTCAAATGCATAGTTTGTAAATATTTTGATTTTTGTATATGTTGAGAGGGATCCAGTTCCATTCTTCTACATATGGCAACCCAAGTTTTCCATCACCATCTATTCAATAGGATGTCCTTTCTCCAGAGTGTATTTTTCTCAGGTAGATAAGTGGCTTTATTTCTGGGTTCTCCATCCTGTTCCTTTGGTTTATGGGCCTATTTTTGTAGCAGCCTCATGCTGGTTGTCTTAGTATACTCTTGTAGTGTAACTCAAAGTCTGATGATGCAATGACTTTAGTTTTTCTCTTATGATTAGTATTATTTGGCTCTTTGGGCTACTTTTTGGTTCCATACTAAATTTAATATTTTTCTAAATCCATGAAAAAGACAATAGTATTTTGATATTAAACTGTATCTGTATCTATATATTATTTGGGGCAATATGCTCATTTTATTGATATTTTTTCTGATCCATGAGCATGGGATATTTTTCCTATATGTTTGTGTTGTCTGCAATTACTTTCATCAATGCTTTTTAGTTTCCATTGTAGAGATACTTGATATCCTTGATTAAATATATTCCTATGTATTTTATTATTTTTGTAGCTATTAGAAATGAGATTATCTCATTGAACTTGTACTGATTTTAGTACATTGATTTCTGCATCCTATAAACAAACCAAATTTATTGAGTCTAAGAGATTTTGGGTGAAGTCTGTAGGATTTTCTAGATATGAAATCCTATCATCAGTGAACAGAGATAATTTGACTTTCTCTTTTCCAATTTTGATGCCTTTTGTTTTCTTTTCCTGATTGTCTCAGCTAGGACTTCCAGGACTATGTTGAATCAGTATATTGTGAGTGGCATTCTTATCCTGTTCCAGTTTTTAGACAGAATGTTTTTAACTTTTCCCTATTAAGTATGATGATGGCTGTGGGTTTGTGTGGGTCTTTAATATTTTGAGATATGTGCCTTGTATGCTTTGTTTGTTGAGGGTTTTTTTCATGAAGAGATGCTGAATTTTATCAAATGCTTTTTAAGCATGTGTTGAGATGGTCATATGGTTTTATCAATAATTCTGCTTATGATATATGATATTTATTAATTATGTTGAACTACCCTTGCATCCCTGGTTAAAAGACATTTGATCATGCTATATTATCTTTTTGATGTGCTGTTGAATTTTGTTGGATTTCATTGAAGATTTCTATTTCTGTGCTCATAAAGGATATTGGTCTATAGTTTTATTTTGTGTGTGACCATGTCTAGTTTTGGCAAAATTGATAATTGCTGAAGAGAATCATATGTTCATTGAAAGAAATAATCAGTAGAAAATCAATAGTAGTGATAAAAAGTAGTAACAGGAAAAGAAAAAGAAATTACTTAAATTAGGAATAAAGAAGGTAATTTCACTTAGACGTGATAGAAGTAAAAAAGAATATTAAAAAGGGCAGCACTGGTAGCTCAATGGAGTAGGGCTCTGGCCCCATATATGGGAGTTGGTGGGTTCAAGCCTGGCCCTGGCCAAAAACTGCAAATAAATAAATGAATAAATAATATCATGAAAGTTTTATGTAAACAAATTAGATAATCCACATAAAATTAATACATTTCTAGAACTACAATACCTACCACAATTGACTTTAAAAGTCATAAAAAATCTGTATAAACCTATAAACAATAAAATATTTTTGTCTACTTAAAAACTTTCCACAAAGAAAATGTTTTATTATTTGACCTCTATCAGAGGTTTAAGGAAGAATTAATACCAATCATTTAAACACTCCTACAAAAATAGAAGTGAATACTAAACTTATTCCATTAAACTACTATCATCTTACCCTACTATTAAAATAATATAAATCTATTGGGCTTAATAGACATATGCAGAACATACAAACCCAAAGCTAATAAATATACATTTTTGTCAGCTAGTGGATCATACTTAAAAATATATCATATCCTAGGACACAGATCAAGCCTCAACAACATTAAAAAAATTGAAATTATACTATGTATTTTTTCAGACCACAAGGCAATAAGGTACAACTCAACTCCAAGAAAAGTTTTCGTCCACATACAAAGGCATGGGAACTAAAGAACCTTAAGCTGAATGACAACAGTAAGGTCAAGGAGGAGATAAAGGATGGAATTATTAAATTCCTCAAAGATAACAACAATGAAACCACAAGATACCAAAACCTGTGGGATACTGCAAAAGTAGTCCTACGAGGGAAATTTATTGCATTAGATGCTTACATCCAAAAACAGAAAGAGTGAACATCAACAACCTAATGAATCATCTCAAGGCAATGGAATAGGATGAGCAATTCAATCCCAAACCTAGCAGAAGAAAGAAAAAAATAACCAAAATTAAAACAGAAATAAATGAAATTGAAAACAAAAGAATCATTTAAAAAATTAATGAAACAAACAGTTGGTTCTTTAAAGATAAACCTTTGGCCAGTTTAACTACAAACAGAAAAATAAAATTTTTAATAACCTCAGTCAGAAACAAAAAAGGGGGGAAATAACAACAGGTACCACAAAGATGCAAGAGATTCTCTCTGATGAGTAAAAAAAGCTCTATGGCCAGGAATTTGACAATGCGGAGGAAATGGACAAATATCTTGAATTATTTCATCTCCCTAGACTTAACCAGGAAGAAACAGATCTCTTTAACAGACCACTATCAATCACTGAGATTGAAGAAATAATAAAAAAGCTTCCAGGAAAAAAAAAAAATCCTGGACCAGATAGTTTCACACCAGAATTTCATCAAACCTTCAAAAAAGAGCTTGTACCTACCTATACAGCAGAAACTATTCCAAAACATTGAGAAGGAAGGAACTTTCTCAAACATGTTCTATGAAGCAAACATCAACCTGATACCAAAATCAGGAAAGGACTGCACTAAAAAGGAGAACTACTGAACAGTTTTACTAATGAGTATCAATGCAAAAATACTCAATAAAATCCTAACAAATAACTTATAGCAACACATTAAAAATATATATACATTCCACATAATGGTAACAATGGAAGGGTATACAGTACACCTACTGGGTGTGGAACACAACGACAAGAGGAACTCTACCTAACAAATGCAAACTTTGTAATCTAGTTGTGTGTACCCTCACATTAATCTTAAATTTAAAAAATTAATAAAAAATTATACATCGGGATCAAGTAGGCTCTATCCTAGGGATGCAAGGGTGGTTTAACATATGCAAATCTATCAGTGTATTTCACCATATCAATAGAAGCAAAAACAAAGACCAGGTGGTTCTCTCAATAAACACAGAAAAGATATTTGACAAAATTCAGTATCTTTTCTTACGAACACTTAAGAAAATAGGCATAGGCGGCACATTTTTTAAACTGTTTGAAGCCATCTATGACAAAGCCACAGGCAATATCATTCTGAATGGAGTAAAACTGAAAGCTTTCCCTTTTAGAAATGAAACCAGACAAAGATGTCTACTATTGACACTACTGTTCAACATATTTCTGGAAATTCTAACCAATACAATCAAGGAAGACAAGGCTATTAAGGGCATCCAAATGGGGACTCAGGAGGTCAAATTCTCACTCTTTGCAATGACGTGATTTTATACTTAGAAAACTCCAGTGTCTCCACAAGACTCCTGGAAGTGATCAAGAAATATAGTAATGTCTCATTGTATAAAATCAATGTTCATAAATCAGTGGCCTTAGTATATGTCAATAACAGTCAAGTTGAGAAACTAATTAGGAACAAAATTCCCTTTACAGTAGCTTCAAAGAAAATGAAATACCTAGGAATATACTGAACAAAGAAGGGGAAGCTCTTTACAGACAGAATTATGAAACCCTAAGGGTAAAAAATAAAAACTAGCAGAAGACATTAACACATGGAAGAACATATGATACTCTTGACTGGGAAGAATCAACATTGTCAAATGATCATACTACCCAAAGCAATCTACAGATTTAATGCAATGCAATCCCGCCTTCCGAATCTAATTAGCAAGTGTGAGTATCATTGAAGGATAGAAATTTGCCCTAAGGAGAAACTGCTGAGAGGAGAATACAAACTGAGAAAACAGGGGCAA